>LQNS02276866.1:23413946-23429426 GCA_001587735.2 Parhyale hawaiensis
CTCCACACTCACAGGTCCGTTACTACAGCGCTCGGACGGCGCGTCTAGGCCTGCATGCTCGCTTCGCTGCCACAGACTCGTGCGTCCTTCCCAACATTCTTTACAGTTGGAGCGAGGGTTGGCCGGTGCGAAAAGACAGAAAGAAAGAGAGAGAGAGAGAGAAAAAGACTTATAAAATATCGATTTTGTACATTACGCTCTTCAATAATAGACAGAAGAAAATTGGAGCGATTAGTTTTAGAGCTCAGCAGCTGGCATCGGTCACAGAACTTGGAAGAAAGTCGGTAAAATCTTCAAAATAATGTGAATCAGGCAGTATTATGAAGCGAACGTCAGTCTCTATGATACGGCGGGGAACATCAATCGGATGCAACAGGGGAAACAGGGCAAGGTCTTTCTAATAAAATCTGTATTATTGTTTGCCGTTACCGTGAGAGTTCCGCCATGATGCAAATTTCGTAATCAAGTTTCTTTTCTCTGGAGATCGATGACGAGGTGGCAACAGAAAGCTTAAGTGAAATCCTTATCCCTTTATTATCTGAATGCATGTCTTGCCACTTTGGATATTTTGGCGATCCTGTTCCCTTCTGAATGAATTCAGTAGGCAATTGCAGAAGAAGGCTAAATTTGAAACATGGTACTAATCGTTATTGAAAATTAATGCAGTTCTCGCTCTTCCAGCCTCTCTTGCTGTTCCCGTGGAGTCTGGCAGACATTACTTTTCTCTGCATCGAAATTATATTTTCTGTTGGTTAACGATGTATACATTAAGGAAAAAATCAGTGCACCGTAGAAGAATCGATGATTTCCGGTGTAATAGACGTAGTAATTCTATCTTCAAACCTTTTGGGTGCGAAAATTTTGCTCTGCTGAAACTATCTCACTGTGTATTCTGGATACGCAGCGGAAATGAAATTCAGTGATTTTTCAGCGCTTACTAATTCAGTTAATTTCTTTTTTGCGTGCCATCTAAGGGTAGAAGGAGTGTGCTGCAGACGAATTTAAGTGTACTGCTCAGAAGAAGCACGTATGTCTTACGATAATTCGAGTTAGCCGCCGTAACGTTTTCCTCTATATGTATTTTAGTAAGGAAAGTACAATCAGTGAAGAGTATGAAGAAGAAGCAGCAAATCAAAGAAGAGAAGATTCCGCACCGGCCTATATTAGCAAGTATATTGATGATTATTGAGTGAATTTTTTCACGCGCGGGTCCACAATCGCATCAAACAAAGCAGAATAATGATGGGCTGTTGATCAGTACCCACGGATCCCAAAGTAGTGAGAAAAATCGAATGCGCGACAGAAAATTTAAATGCCTGAGATTAGGAAGGGCTGAATTACCTGTAAGCTGTGGGAAACAGAGCTTAGAAAAGGTGTTCATATACAGTGGAGAACAATACAAGGAGCACCGTCATGTTTCTATCTTTATCAAAGTACAAGTGCAAATTCTTTGCTGGCTAAATAAATTCGTGATTAATTTTAGAGGTCAAACAAATTTACTACGAATGGTTAGGCGAGATGCAAGGTAGACGGACTACGTAAGGAAAGACAGGAGTAAGCGACGGACGTCAGCTCAGACTGGTTGGATCAAGTTAGAGGCACTACCTCCGGTTAAACTATGGTAAGTGAAAACATTTACCAACCGTAGAATATCCACGGGTCCCATAGAGGACAGCTACCTAAATAGGAGGACAACTGTCCCAATAGGAGGTAAACTACTCCTTAAATTGGAAGAGCAACTACCCTCTGGGAAAACAATAACCCCTAGGAGGACCACAACCCCTGGGAAGTTAGCTACCCCCCGGAGGGCAACAACCGATTTGCAATAATAAACACGATAAAATTAGATGTGCAACTAATTACATTAAAATCAAACAACAAGCATACCGGTGAAAGGAAATTAGATTTGACAATTTTTTCTGATTAGCTTTGAATCTTGGGTAAATTCCAAAATGTTTGCAAGTTTGAATTTTTCAAAAGAATTTTTTACCATGTATAGCTTATAACGTATATGTAGGGGTCATATTTATATTAAGGTCCTAGAAGCATAGTTAGCTTGAGCGACCTTTTGTCGCCTGTAATTTTATTTTTTCTGAACAGATTATCTTTTGTACTGATTTGACAAGTAAATTTCAAATAAAAAACTCACTGTAGCGAAAGCGATGGCCAATCCAACGGCGGCAAGTTTTACTCCACGCTTGGCTACCATTCTTATTCTTCTTGACTTTGAAGCAAAGTACACAAGTGTTAAGTTCGGCATGGCTGGAAATCTGCAAAATAACGTCCTGGAATGCAAACAGCACTGGCAAGAGTGAGTCAGGGACGCAACAGTATTAGAAAAATTTTGAAAGGTCCTGGGTTCATTTTCGGAAGCCAAAAATAAGAAAAAAACTCTGTGAATTCTAGCATAAGAAGGAAAGAATGAAAGAGAAAAAAAGGATTATAGTGATTCAGAAACATAGATTTCTAGAATAACTCGTTCGATACGTTCAACTACGTGGGGCTATTGTACAAATTGGCTTCATTTGGTCTAAGAGGCACAGTATTTTAAATCACTTGTGACTTTGTTCCCGAGCCAAGGCAGAGGATGTCTGTGGACAGTTATTTGATTACCTCAGCCACGAGGGTTTCAGTCGTAGCGTGCTTGTCTTCTTGCTCTTAATTATCTCCACAAAGGAGGTTATGTTTTCGTTGGATTTTTCTGTCTCTTTGTCTATTATTATGTCTGTCACTAAGAAAACTAAAGAAGTTATGGACAAACTTTGGCAAAAATTACAGGGATTCTTAGGTTTTTAAGAGGAGCAGGAGTTAGCAATTGGTGAAGATCCGCCCATCCATCCGTTTGTGTGCGTCATTTTTTTTTCAAACCATAGCCCAAAAAAGTTGTGGACGGATTGTTATGAAATTTACATGAGTTGTTAGGTATGTTACGATGAGTAAATGGCCAAATTTTTGTGTTAATCTGTTTGTTGTTCGTGTGTTGGTCACTGTATTTGGATTTATGCATTTCAGCACAATAACTCAAAAAGTGATGGAGGAATCTTTTTTGAAATTATATGACTTGTAAATAATACTGAAAAGCATAAATGATTGAATTTTGGTGATGATCGGTTGGTCTATTTGACTTACGTTTGTCGTAGTGTTTGTCAGCATTATAACTCAAAAAAGTTATGAGCGGATCTTCAAGAAGATTACAGAAACTGTTAATACTATCGAAAGGCATAAATGAGCAGGTTTTGGAGTTGATACATAATAATGATGGTTTCAGGTACAATTTAAATTTTTCGTTACCGTTGTCTTGCTTAGCAGAGGTATGCGCTCTGAAAGTGCTCTCTAGTTCAATGCAGTAATGCGCTGTTCAATTCTGATCACTGCATCACTGCAAAGATGTAGATAAAAGAGAAAGAATCCGACGAAAAACACAAAAATGATACTCCAAGTGTGGGAGAAAGCCATACGACCCTTGCCTTCAGAAGTTTGGATTTTAGCGTCAGGAATGAGTACCTCAGGGTGCTGCTGCTCCTCAAATAAGTTAGATACTGAGTTACTGCATCGAGTTGAGAAAAAAATATATGATTTATTACTTCTCTCATGGAGATTAAATTTTCAGCATGTTTACCTGCTTGTTTGTTTGTCTGTCTCCAAGATAACTGAATAAGTTACAGACAGATCTTTAAGAAATTTGCAGGGATTGTTAAGCATGTTAGGAGTAACATATGATGAACTTTTGATGAAGCTCCGCTCAGCCGTGTTTATTTTATTTTTTTTAATAGCACTCCTACTCAAAATAATCCAAACGGATTTTTAAGAAATTTAAATAAGCTGTATGTATATCACGAAGGGTGAATACTAAAATTTTTGCTTTGTTCTGTTCGTCCGTTTGTTTGTTTGTTTGTTTGTCTCTGTGTTTGATTTTGTGGTTGTTAGCAAAATAACTCAAAATGTTGCAAACGGATCTTTACGAAATTTACAGGAATTGTTTGAAATGTAAAAAACCGTAAATGATCAAATTTCGGTTATGATCTGTTTTTCCATTTATTTGTTTCTTCGGCTCGGTGTTTCATTTTTTGTTTGACATAACTAAAAAAAATATTCTGAACGGATCTTCAAGAAAATTACAGAAGCTATTGCTACTGTCAAAAGGCACAAATGATTTAATTTTATTCCTGATACAAATAAAATATTGGTTTTAGAATAAATTTTAAATTTTGCGTGGCCGTTACCCTGCTTGGCGGAGTCATATGCTCTGAGAGTGCTCTAGTTATTACTATTATTTTAATTTTAATTAGAACAGCTGGACAAAAACTCCATAATAGAACGCACAAGTAAACAGCAGGAATTTTTGTAGGCTATTTGTAAGGAAAAGAGGAAGCCAGTTAATAGACTACTCGTGTTTAAAACGGGAATGACAGGTCAGAAATCTTCAATAGACTTCTTGCAGAGGAAGGGCTGAATGCTACAATAGATTACTCACAACTGAAGGGCAAAAACCCTGAATAGAACACCTCGCAACAATCTTTTCAACACTGTAGCTTTACTTATTGAACCACAACTTGACTTTTGGCACTGCATGCAAGCTGCCTTGTCTCTTGCACTACGTGGTCTGTTGAAGCGTCTGCATTGGGAAAAGTTTGCTACTCATCAATAGTCACTTCTAGTCCCCATTCTCTCCAAATTAAGGATTTTGCCTGGTTGTTCACTTCGATTTTATTATTGGCTTTCACTTATGCAAAATTGCCGAGGTGGGCAATCGTGGCCACTTACATCGTAACCACAAGATTAATATGAGCTGCGTAGCCAGTGGCCGCGAGTTGCTATCTCTACAATAAAAATGTATTCATGATACAGCTCGTTTAGTTTAGCAACGCAGTTTCTACAACAGGAAAAAAGCATGCCTCAACCGACACTTTCCTGCTACAAGAAACCTGCAAAGGCACCGATAAAATATTGTAGAGATATCGTGCTTCTACTTTCCTGTGAGCCCAGTCATTTTTCTGGCTTTCCTTCAGCCCTGTACCTCTGCTGTGCCCAAGTCTTGGGGGGTAAATCATTCCGTGAGGGCACATCACGAGTGCCTGTCTGCCGAGGCTGAATTGTGGCCAGGTTTTCCTCCATTGCTTTGCTGTCGGCTGCTGGAATGAACGCTGTATATTGGTATCTGACGCAGAAGCTTCGTAATATTCAACAGGATGGTCAGCTTTGTAATTCGTGACAGAGAGGTCAGCTTTGTAACTTATGATATAGAAGTGATGTTAATATCTTCTCACATTAAGTCTTTATTTATTCTGAGGTCACGTTGAGCGGCATGAATTCAAAACAAATGAAGATAGAGGATCAGATTCCCTTCCGAGCAGAGCCATCCTACTATAATAAAACGGTTACTGTATTTATTTATTTCGTGTCCGCTCTTAAGGGAATAGATACGCGAAAAATATGCCAGGTTGCAGATTTTGTAAGTAGCGTTTTCATGAAGATCGATAAGCAGGCTGTTGAAGATGACGTAAGTAGGATCTTTATCCCCTTATGTGAAGACACTTCTTGCCTGAAACACTTTTTGTAATCGAACCGAAGATATTTGCATCTTCTGGAGTCTGATTTATAACTTTTCTCTCTCAGGTCACGTCGTTTCAATTCCGTAGATCGTCAACGGAGCAATCACGAAACGATTCCTTCTAGCTTGCTGTTTTTCTTTGACAGAGCAGTTATCTCTTCATCGGCCAAATTTTCAACACTTCAATAAAGCAGATATTTGAGTTCTACGGTATCTTGGCTACGGTGAGCTCACATTGCATATGCATAAGCTGACTGGACTTTCATTCGAGTTTTATTGCAGTGTTTTACTCAAGTTTTGCTTCTGCCTGTCGGTATCGAAGTAGCACGTGAATTTCCTTTCTTGTTCTCCCACGTTTTCTCAAGCATTGGCAGTAGGTCACGAATGACCGGAGTGTAAGTTCTGGCTGCTCTATGGGTATAGGCATGTTTGTCTTCCTGCTGCCGGTTATGTTTCGAAGACGATCATCGATTTCTCAGCCATATGGTCTCATTAGAGCACATCGTTGAAACCATTCAAGTACTTCAATGTTTTTGTTAGTTGTCCTCTGAGTCGTCATTGCTCGAGAGATATGGGTCTGACTTACTGTAGGAGACGCTGAATGACATGTTTTGTAGCTGAGGTACAAATTTTATTGCTCTTCGCTAGATTTTTTCCATTTAATCGATATCCTTGCTCTGATGCACCGACTGAAATTGAACAGCAGATTAGAAAAGGGGACACAGACTAATTACAGGGCTAATATGACTAATGTAGGAACGCATCACATTTAACAATAGGCATTGCTGTGCTAGTCATATTTTTAACCATCCAATCATTTTAATCCTGGATTTATACTCGAAATTCATGGTAAAAAACTGACTATATCTAAATGCCGTTTTGACTCTTTTACCAACTTACTGACGTTATTGTAGTTTGTGTATGACAGTTATTTCCAGATCACATAATTGGGCGACGGCTGCTTATTTCGCCGTTGATTTTCAGTAGCGCTAAGGCGATCGTTGGTCCAATGGGTATAACCGATCATTTGTCAACAGTGAAATTCATCTGAATCGTTACTGTAACGGGAAAGCGTCGTTACACTTTACCTAGTTAACACATTAAACATAACTCCAGGTTGGCTCTATTTAATTCGGCAGACTAGCCTCCGGAGAAGGATGAGGAAAGTTCAAGAAATTGCTCGTATTACTTGGGTCTCTGGAGCAGTGTTGTCCAAACATTTTCGTCTATTGCACCCCTTTTATTACATTCTCCTGCTGTTACTTACCTCTCCCCTCTTCCCACTCACCATGGCTGACCAAATTGTTTTATCCAGGATAATCGTACAAATAGTATATTAATTATGAAAAGACTACATTAAAGGAGTGCTGGCCAAAAAAAAAATTATTACACAAATAGAAATCATGTAATAATAAAATGCTTGAAAATTACTTACTCCACTTAATGTGAGATTTATTCACGTACTCCCATGAACTATGCTGCGTACTCCCAGGGATACGCGTACCACAGTTTGGACTGCAAACAGCAAGGCCACAAATTGCCGTTACATAGCGATAATAATAATGAAATATGAGAACCCTCAAGAAGAGCGCTCTGCTTGGAACAGCGCACATCATTCGCAAAGTGCTCTGAGCTTTAGTTCGCTGGATGTGACCCGTTGCCAGAGTGTAGAGCTGAACATCGCTCAGCCGATCAAATTTGGGTCGTGAAATCTCTCCGATAAAACAATAAAACAATACAAGACAATATCCCAAGAATACAAAAGTTAGGCTTTGTACGCTTACTTCTATATGTACGTAGTAAGAACCCAGAAACACTAGCAAAGGCGTTACGAGAACTCACTTTCATATTATTAACACAGAGGAAAGGTTATCATCACTAGACAATTTCAAAATGTGAACATTATTCGCCCGGGTAACATAAACATAATATTATGTAAATCAGTGCATTCATTAAACGCTTAGCTCAGTGGTTCTTAACCTTTTTACTTCCACACCCCCCCTTGTGTATATATTTTTTCCTTCCAGCCCCCTTATGTTTTTAAATAAATGCAGTACTAAAACACGACAAATAAGTTCAAACTAGAGCGCTCTTGGAGCGCATACCTCCGCCAATCAAGGCATCGGTCACAAAAACTTCCCCAAAATTTAATTATTTCTGCGTTTTTATAGAACAGTGCGCCGCATCACCTTCATCAAAATCACACCAGACCGGCGACGCGGAAACGGAGAATCTCTATGAGGCCGACAAACCCCCAAGCAACCAGCCCAGCGATTGAAGAAAAAAGAAGAAGAAGAAGAACGAAGAGAAGATCCGGGTTCACACAAGAGCTCTGGGTACAGATTGTTTAAAGCCGCCAATATCCGCAACAAGAAAGACAGAACCATCAAGACCATTCCAACCAACCTTACACAAGGAAAAAATAAACAAGAATACTGGCCGTATGGCATCGTAACGGTTCCTAGGTAAACTCATGAAGAGCATCAGTACGCTGAGTATACCTCACCTGAACAACAAAATCAGACAGAGGATGACTAGGACAGTTTCAAATTTTATACCAAAAACAGACCCCACAAACTCTGCGACGATGCGCCAGATCACAAGGCACGACACCATCCAGCATGAACGAACATTGACGAAACACTTTGCCCTTCAAACACTGATGCTAATCGGCACCAGAACCCCAGACTACAGAGCAGTATTTCAGAAGAGGGAGGACAAAACAGTTAAAGCAGGGACGTGACAATTCTACCGAGCCAGACACCCTCATAGGACCAACTATCTGCGACGCACGTTAGGCAACCGAACGAATGTGTAGCTTAATCGCCAACTTTGGATCAAAATTGACACCCAAGATTACCAGTCATCAACCACAGGAAGTGACACACTATCCAGCATGAGTGAAGGAAAAGGAGGTTCCACTGTATGTGACCTGTACACGAGCATCGTCTTAGTCTTGCCCACATTTAGCCTCAACCCCAACCTAGAACACCAGGAATCAATCACTTCCAAATAATGCTGAATGAATTCTGAAACTTCCAACCTATCACTAGGCTTATCACAAACAGCCAGAAAAGCAACTTCATCAGCGTAACTAATAAGTAAATTATTAACAAGATCAATCAGGTCCCGTGTAAGCGCTCAATGTTCTTTTAAAACCTTAAAATATTCTTACACTCCCTGCAACTTAGGGCTTTCATTTAAATCTTTATTTATATTGAAAACAGGGTATACTTGCACGCACACACAGAAGCACCATATATCTTTAAAGCATTGTGTCGCTACTGAACCTAACTAATTGAAAAGTGAACAAATAATCCCGCGAAGACAAAATAAACTTCAGTTTTACGTAGTCGAGACATTGATTGAAGAGTCCTTTGTGCACGTCACCCAACGTAGATTGGTTGACAACGACTGCATCGCTGCTAGCAGGGTTCTCTTGTGCGGACGGCCCCTGATGACTCTCGCGGGATATCTGGATTATGTGGGTCGGCCTCTTGTGACTGGCCGGGGCAATGCGACGCGTCTGCGGACGCTCCCGGTATCACTCGCGGGCCGTCCGGCGACTAGTGTAGAGACCTCTTAGTCCGGGAGCTCATGGAGAATCGCTTAGCATTGCAAGTACAAAAGGTTTGAGCCTGGTAGTTTATGGATAGGCAATTGGACGTCGGAATGGCCGTTATTATGTGTCGGATCCTGCACCAAGCCCAGTGGGACCACTCCAAAATCGCCCCAAATTCAAGTTTAAATAGCATAATTGAGTACATCAGTGAGAAAACTCTAAAATGCTCATCTTGGGGTTAAGAATACAAATCAACCGCTCTTAAGTGTCAGCGGATATACTTAACCCTCTTCAGAATGAACCTAATTAGTGCTAAGTAGCACTTTAATATTATTATTATTTACCTAATATAGTGCATCGACGAGACCTACGCTAAAATATCCCTTGAGGAGCCCTGATCAGTGGTAACGTCGAGCTGTGGCACACTCATCAGCTAGAGCTCAGAGATCCATCTTGTGAGTTGTGACCCGTTTTACGATTATGACCTAGCGTGGGGAAATTTTAGCACAGAAGCTGTGATGCGTTGCCGTTAGCTTTCAAGGATACTTCTGAGTTCCTGTTCGGGTGCTAATTTAGTCAGGATTGTCTTGTTGAGACGGTTCCTAATGGCGTTCGCGAGCGGTCCGACTTGTGTGGCTCGGCTTGCAGTGACTGACCGGGGCGCACTACCGTCGTTCACGACCACTTTGCGTTCACATAAGCTTTCCTACGCGCGCCACCACTAAAATAAACACTACCTAAGCTAGCCTTACTTACCCTTACCTAACCTCCTTACCTAACTTCCTAACCTAACCTTACCTAACCTAACCAAACCCAACTTGACCCAACCTAACCTTACTTAACGTTACTTAACCTTACCTTACCTAACCTAACCTAACGTAACCGAACTTAATCAGCGATGCAGCGAGCAGTGCGGCGCGCCAACTAGAACGCCGCTCACACGCACACGATCTGCGTACACAAACACGCACACAAAGCGGTCGTGAACGTCGGTAGCGCAACCGGGGCGTACTGGCACAAAGCTCACCGCGCTGTGTACTTGTATCGCTGTGCGTGCGTTAGAGAAAGCTTTCTTACCGCGTCACAACTACCAGAAGCACTACCATAAGCAGTACCTAACCTAACCAAACCAAACCTAAACTAACCTTAGCTAACCCAACCTTATCTGCGATACAGACTTGTGTCAACAGCACACGTACCTTGAACGCAGCACGCACGCACAGCGATGCACGTTCACAGAATAGTCGGGAACATACATAGCTCTTCAACTTTTTGAGTAAGAAAACAGAAGATATTACTTTTGGAACGATTCTCGTGCATATGCTGAGTGTTTCACAATGTTTGCTGACAGAAGTGTTGTCAGCACCCAGCTGTGAACAGAGTAGTATTGAGATGAGGTTTGCGGAGATGATTTCAGCTAATTCGCTTGATCACTCCACACAAAGGCTCCAGATAGGTACTGATTTTTTTTTCTTAGCTGACGACGTGTGTACGTATTAGCAGGCAGATTTTTTCTTTCTTTTTGAGAGAGATGCGCTCACATCGTTTCAATGTTATGTAAATGGAACTATATATATATTCATGTTTCATCCAACTGATTCATGAATTCAGATATGCCACTTTTAGTTTATCATGGATCATGCATATTTACCTCCAACAAGGAGATAATGATTTTGTAAAGTTTGTGTCTGTCTGTCTCTTTGTCTGCACGTCACCAAGATAACTCAAAAAGTTAAGGGAGAATTCCTACGAAATGTACAGGGACTTATCTAAGGTATATTAGGTGAAACAGATGATTTCGTCTCAGTGAAGATCTGTTAAACTGTTTATCTGCTTATTTCTTGATCGCATGTCTCAAAAAGTTACGAATCGATTTTTATGAAATTTCCAGGATTTGTTAGTAATAAGCGTTATTAGCAAATGACCAAATCATTATGCTGATCTATTTGTCCGTTTGTTTGCCTCTATGTTTATTTTATGATTAGCATTAACATAACTCAAAAAGTTATGAACAGATCTTCAGATGTTTCCGGAAAATGCCTGACACGTGGGGGCCACGTGAGAATTTTTTATCTTGAGGCTCAGAATAGGCGGAATAAAATGGTGTGCCTCTTCCTAGTGCGCCCCTTCAAACACTTGCGCCTTGCGCCTGTTCGCCTCGAAAAAAGGTATTGCGCCAGGGGTGCGTAGGCGCACCTCTAGTTGCAATGGCCAGCCTTGCCAGTTTGTTTGAATGATTGAACCGGATGCAGCCTTATATTGTTACGACGATGAAGTATTGGTTTCAAATTCAAAAATGCCTTGTAAATTGTAAGCAGCAATGTTATCAGCGTTTGGTATGACTAACGGCATACGTACAACAAGGAGGCTTACTCTCCCTAATTCTCAATCTCTGCATTAATAGTATCCACACCCGACTGAATGCAGATGCAGTAGGGTGTCATATTAATGGCAATGCAATAAAGGCTCACAGTTATGAGGATGACATGATTCTTGACGCTCCCTGTTCCAGTAGGTGGTAAAAACTGATCACAGTTTGGGAAAAGGAAGGTAGCAAGCTGTACACTATTTTGAATATAATACTGTTGGAACTGTCTGCATGTACAGTGAACCTAGGAGATGTAACGTTCTCACCAATAAAATCAGGCGACTTCATGGTGTCGATGTCATTTATGTGGACAGATTCTATTCACTGGGTCGAAAAATTACCGGTAATTTTCGTGAAATCCAAGGTTTAGAGAAAAAAAAAAACACGAAAGCTTCGCGCAGTAGGCAACATGTTAATCAGGAAGTTTCGTCACCGCTCAGAAGAGATCGAACATCAGCTATATCAGAGCTATTGTTATCCCATGTTCTGTAACTCGCTTTGGTCGAACTATAAAAAGTCGATTGGACGCTTGCGCGTAGCCCATAATCGCTTACTTCACCGACTGATGAATGGGGAGAGGTCAAGCAGAGCACGTATGATATTTACTTAAAAGTATATTGATTGTCTCACAGTCAGGACGAGAAAACGTAATCTCAGTCACCATATCAAGATAAAAATCTGATGATAACCTAATGTGACCCGTAATGGTCCATGCTACAAACTATCTGTCATGTACAGCCGATGAGAGCGCATACTATTACCAAGCAGCAGCCAAAAATGGGCCCAAGGCAGTATAGTTTGTAATGATGGTACGAGTATTACCCGATCTTTATTTATATCTTATGCAACCCTACTACTAAGCTGTGCCTTGTGCACTTCAACCATGTTCTTATGTGTGTGCCTATAATTAAGTATATTTATTTGCTTATCTAAATGAAATATTTTGGAGTGAAATAAAAGTTTCCAACATTAAGAATAACAGTGAAACTTTATTATCTCCCAGTTCGTAAATACACTCAAGGTTTTCCTTTTGCCGTATGCCTAGAACTTGTGAGGATCTGGTTGTGCAAATAGCTGAAGTATCCAGTACGAAGTGCCAATTTCAGACTCGCCGATCGTACCTTCCCTGACCAATAACGGGTGTCTCACAAAAATCTGTGCCTCAATTTGGAAAATTGAGAAATCCAATTATAATGAAACGCTTTGTGTATTGATTTCGTGTCCGCTCTAAGTGATATAGATAGGCAAAAAGTAGGCCAGGTTGCGTATTTTGTAATTAAGTTAAGTTTTCATAGAGATCGATGACCTGATTGCAGAAGATGGCGAAAGAGGGATCCTTATCCCTTTTTCTGAATGCACTTTTTCGTTGAAACAATTGTTGAAATCGAAACAATATGTTTGCAGCTTCTGGGTATGATTTCATGACTTTTTTTTCTCCGGTCACGACGCATAAATTCGGCAGATGATCAACGAAGCACTCACGAAGTGATGATTTTTCACAGGCAGTACACAATTATTTCTTCCGGTTTACTGTCCTTCTTTGACGGAGAAGTTTTCTCTTCACATGCCAAAATTTGAAAACTTCATGAAGCAGATATTTTAGTTTGAAATACAGTATCGTGGCAACGGTGCGCTCACACTGCGTACAATACTATGCTGACTGGAGTTGCATTCAAGTGTATTGCAGTGTAGATTACTCAATATTTCACTTCTACCTCTCACTGTGGAAAGAGACTGGAGGATAGGGAACGTAAAAGAAGAACGAAACTACCCTACAGTCTCATGAACAAAGTGCTACCAATGGAAAAAGGTGAAGCGTCTATGCGACACAGTGTCAAGAAAGACTTGAAGCAGAAAGTTACAGAAGGAGATAAGAGCAGCTGATAAGCGTCAGCGGGAAAAATGTAGAAACGGCAAGTCCGAGAAAAGAGGACCTAAGAATGAGACCAAGACAAAGGATTAATGAAGAAGCAAGTCAGAGAACAGAAGAAGCCGCACCGGCCTATATTATGCAAATATATCTATTATTGCGTGAATTTTTTCACGCACGAGTCCACTAGTTGCTTAATGATGAGTCAATTTTAGCTTACTCAATGTCGGTGAGCACGGAAAATAGTTTTGCCTCACACTACTTTAAAACTTTTAGAACTAGAGCACTCTGAGAGCGCATACCTCCGCCAAGTGAGGCAACGGTAGAAAAAATTTAAATTGGCTCTGCAACCACAATTTTCTTTGTGTAAACTGAAAAATCTCATCATTTGTGCCTTTTTATATTAATGACAGCTTGTTCAATTTTCTTGAAGATCAATTTATAACTTTTTGAGTTATACTGTTAACAACCGTTATGACAAACATGAGTCAAACATACAAACAAACCGATCTGCACCAAAATTTGATCATTTATGAATTCTAATATTAATAACAGCCCCTATAAATTTCATAAGGATCCTTTCATTATTTTTTGAGTTATTGTGCTAACAAGCATAAAATAAAAAACAGTGACAAACGAACGAAAGAACAAACGGATCATTACCAAAATTTGGTCATTGATTTTTTGCTATATACCCAAGCACTCATGTTAATTTCATCAAAATCCGTTCATAACTTTTTGAGTTACGGCATCGAGAAAATGAGGCAGACAAACAAACAAACAAACAAACAAACAAACAAACGGATGGATATATTTTCTCCAAAAGTAACTCATCTGTTCCTCTTGACATACCTAACAATCTCTGTAAATTTCATTCAAATCGGTTCATAAGTTTTTGAGTTATCTTGGTGACAGACAGAAAAACAAACAAAGAGACAAACAAACACGACGAAAACATAACCTCCTTGCCAGAGGTAATGATAGATTCATTTCTATTAATCAACACGAATGTCAAGAGGATTTAAAAAAGCTTTTCGCACAAATTTGTCAATCTAATGAAAGTTTATGATAAAAAACAAGACTGGCAATGAATTAAATTATGATGTGAGGTTTATAGGGCTCTAAACGCACTTAAAGTCAATTTTTTACGCAAGCACTCGCATTCGAAGACATTGCATTCGTAGCCTAATTTGTACCAAAGGCCCTAATTCCTGGTGCATTCATTAAATTAATATAAACTACTGAAGTGTTTCAATAAATGAAGCCCACCAAGTACACTACGCTCTGTGCTAATGAACTTCATGCCCTTCAATTATTTATTAGTAACCTTTTTTTAAAGGACGGGATAGTTATCAGCTCTCAAAAGCAAGGCTAACATGGGCGAACAGCCATTCTGACTACTTTTTCATTTAGAGAAGTTGTCGAAAGTTGAGATAGAAAACTGTGTTTTGCATTCACCAAGACTAACTGAGCTAAAATCGGTTTATTATTAGTCTATTAAAAAATTTATCGATATTCTAAAGTGAGATATAATTCGTTGTGGGACACGTTTCGCGTGAATGACGAAGTGTTCCGGGTTGGTAATGTGTTGCACGTGTTGATGTCGTCAAACGCTAAATGATATTTCAAATTACATCACTTCCAAATGGGATTCCCACTCATTTGTAGATTCCATATCCGACTATACATCAAAAACGTTATAAACAACACGTGATGCAATTGTACTAGATTTACCCAAAGTCAAGTTAAATCTTCTAGTGGCTGTGCAGATATACCATTGTTGAAAATGAAACTTACACTTGTTGCAAAATGACATTTGTGATGCACCAATAATATGTATATATCTTTGCATAATAAAATATGAAACCTATTAATATTAAAAACTTACTTACTACTAGGACCTGACCATCTTTATAACTGATCTGTTTTAAAACTTAAGTTCTCTGTGTGCCCTTGTGCATTATTTACTACAGTGAACTGAACAACTTAAGTTCTCTGTGGGCACCTGTACTATATTTTCTACAGTGAACTGAACAACTTAAGTTCTCTGTGTGCACCTGTACTATATTTTCTACAGTGAACTGAACAACTTATGTTCTTTGTGGGCACCTGTACTATATTTTCGACAG
>LQNS02276866.1:23435704-23448304 GCA_001587735.2 Parhyale hawaiensis
AATGTTGTATCCTTCGCGACATCCCTGCCAGATTCACCAAACTGGATGCAAGCTTATAAACTCTCGCGTCTTACAGTTCAGTTGCAAAGCACAAAAACAAAAATCGTAATTAACGACGAAATCGCTTAATTGTATCTTTACCAAAGCAAAGCAGCTGCTATGAATGCCAGCTGCAGTAAAAAATAAAATGGTAAATATATATTAATGTATGATTATCGTATGTATTAAACTAGAGCACTCTGAGAGCGCATACCTCCGCCAAGCGAGGCAACGGTAGCAAAAAATTCAAATTGGCTCTGAATCTATAATTTTCTTAGTATAAACTCCAAAATCAAATCATTTGTGTCTTCTGATAGTAATAACAGATTGCGCAATTTTCTTGAAGATCTGTTGATATTTTTTAAAGTTATGCTGCTAACAAACGTTACGACAAACATGAGTCAAACGTACAAACGAACAAACCGATCTGCACTAAAATTTAATCATTTATGTCTTTCAACATTACTAACAACTCCTATGAATTTCATAAAGATCCATTCATTTTTTTGAGTTATTGTGCTAACAAGCCTAAAATTAATAACAGCGACAAACGAACGAGCGAACATAAGGATCATTACCAAAATTTGGTCATTTACTCTTTGTTATATTCTCAACAACTTTTGGTAATTTCATAATAATCCATCCATAACTTTTTGAGTTATGGCATTGAGAAAAATGAGGCAGACAAACAAACAGATGGACATATCTTCACCAAAAGTTAACCATCTGTTCATCCTAACATACCTAACAATCCCTGTAAATTTGATCCAAATGGGTTCATAACTTTTTGAGTAATCTTGTTGACAGACAGACAAACACGACGAAAACATAACCTCCTTGGCGGAGGTAATTAAATTCATTAAAGATCACAATGTGATTTTGTAAAACAATGCTTAGAGAGTGTTTAGCCGCATTATTTAGCCTTAAATAATGTTGTACAACATAATGTTTACTATACGTTCATGAACAATTAAAAAAATTGTACTTGCATTTTTTTGTTGCTCATCATAGTTCAATGTTTTGGTGTTCATATAACATGTTCTCTCAGAAGCTGGTTATGATCAGCGCTTGTGGTGAACGCCATCTCGGAATTTCCTTCGTTAACATCACTCCAACGTTCAGCTAACGTGCTCTTTCTTGTTCAGGTGATGTTCAGAGCCTGGGAAGAACATCAGCCCGGTGTTCCACTGCACTCCCTCGTCTCAGATGTTCTTCATGTCCTGAGAACAGTGAACAGCGATGCTCGGGAAGGTCCGAACGCTCTGTCTGAGGCGCTGTCATATTGCAGTCGTAATTTTAATGCATTGTTTAGTTCGTTCATAGAGCGCGTCGTCGGCCACGAACACGGGATTCCTTAAAACGGAAAGGCAGAATGTGCGATTCGCTGAGGAACATCACGTTCCGAAATTTAGGACATCTTTACCTTATATTGCGGATCGAACGGAAGGGGTGAAAGGGATTTCCTCTCTTCACGATCAAACTTTACCAAATACGGACATCAAGCTCTGAAGTTCTGCGCATAAAGAACAAGAGCACTCTGAGGGCACATAGCCCCGCAAGCAATGTAAAATTAATGAAAAATTGAAATTGATTCGAAATCTATGATTTCCATCGTATCAAAACCAAAAAATCTTATAATTTGTGCCCTTTGATAGCTACAATAACTTCTTTCTGTAATTTCTTTGAAAGTCCGTTCATAACGTTTAGATGTTTGTTGCTAACAAACATTTGTAAGAAGCATTAGTCAAACACACGAACAGACCAACCAATGATCACCAAAATTTAATAATTTATGTCTTTCAACAGTAGTAAGAATTCCTGTAAGTTTAATGAAAATCCATCCATAACTTTTTGAGTTATGTCATTAAGAAAAGAGAGGCAGGAAAAAAACAGATGTATGAACGGATATCCAATGAAAGTAAATGATAATCTGTTTTCCATAATACACCTAACAATCGCTGTAAATTTCGTAAAAATTAGCCCAAAACTTTTTGAGTTATCTTGGTGACAGACAGAGAGCCAGACACACACATGAACAACCAAACAAACAAATTCGGCGAAAACATAACCTTTTTGGAGGAGGTAATCATGTTATAAGGAAAGCACTGCGAAACGAATGCGTAACGTTGAATCATTGCGGATCGGGATCACCATTTGTTAAAAAAGTGTGCGGCAGCTATGTTCAGAAGCGTGGTAGCGGCACGGAACCTACTGAAACATTACCTTATTCTAAGTTTGGAGCAATATTTACCTATATATTATTGAGATACCTTTGTTATTCATGTACTGGTTATAAATTTCTAAATACATACACCAGTAAAGTAAAACTAAATGAAACTCAAGTTCACACACACACACACACTGTCTGAATGTGAAATGGGTAGATACTTATATGGAAAATTGCGCATGGTCAACAGTGAAATGTAGAACTAAATATTAGGCATATATAAAGTGGTGTAAATAAGTATATGATACCCCCCTAAAATTGTTAATAATTGTTTAATTATGCCACATTTTTCCATGAATATTTGAGTGTTGCTTTTACATAAGACTCGGTGCATATAATCAGTTTCATGATAAATTGCTAGAGAAAAAAGTCATGTCCAAAAGCACAGTTTTATGAGTGCAAGTAAGTATAAGATACTTTGGATTATCTCTATTTTTAGGAAAATTATCCAACATTTAGTATTTACGGGTTTTCCCTTAAGAGTGCAATGCTGTAACACACCTGTTCTGCTTTGGACCATTGTTTTTTTTTAGAGTTTCGATGGGAATTTAATTCCAATATTTGTTTTACGTAAGATTTTAAGGATTCTTTATCTGCAAATTGAGGTCCATTATGGTAAACTCGCCGAGACAAAATTTCCCATAGGTTTTTTATTCGGCTCAAGTCCGGAGACTTGGCATGCCAATCCTAAACTTGAATGTTCTTCGTTTCAAAGAAGTCTTTAGTTAGCTTTGAGGTGTGGATGGCTGCATTGTCCTGCTGAAAAGTTGCATTATTGTCATGTACATCATGCAGAAATGGAACAAGACGGTCTTCTAACGCACTAATGAATCGAGCGGAGCTTTGTCTGCCTTCCATCACCACTATCTTGGCCAGGCAGAAAAGGCTGCTCGGTTAATTGCTGATTCTCCTCCAAATGCTCTTCTTGAAAACAGTTGGTCATATTTATTCAAGCCATGTCAGTAGCACTGAGATCCGTCAGTCCCGTCGAAATTGTACTTCTTTTCGTCGGAAAAGATCACATTGTCTCAATTCTCCTCCGTCCATGTAACTTTTGCGTTCGCCCATTCAACTCGCAACCTCTTGTGCTGAGGAGTCAAAGTAGGAGCCATTTTTCTGTTTCGATACACAAAATTTGGGGAGTCGAGAAACAGTTGACGAACTCGTCTTAAAGTGATCAGTAGGTTCTGAGATTGTTTCAGTTCTCTTGAGCAGGACTGACCCTTAGATGCCTCCCGAAAAAGTCGACGCCTGGCAGCATTGGTAACTTTTGGTGGAAAGCCTGGCAGTTTTTTGGTTCCATATGATTGAGGGCCTTCATAAAGTTACTCACAACAGTACGGGGCCTAGATATTTGTTTTGCAGTGAAGGTAAGGGATTTTTCCATCCTGGTTGCAAGCACAAATTAAATTTTACCTTTCTCGATGTCGGGTCAAGGAGGGGGGGGGGGTATTCCGCGTCCTTCTGCAGTGGCTGTGTTGATCACTATTTGCAAGTGTTCTGGAGAATCCTGATGGCAATTACGGTTGTTTACGAACCGAACGTGAACTTATTCTTTCTTTGTCGTTGTGAAGTATAACGGATAGATTCATTTTTAAAAAGTGTCTTATACACATTTTCACCCTTAAAACTGCACTTATGGTCAGAACTTTTTTCTGGAAGTTTATCATGAAACTGATAATGTACGCTGATTCTCGTGCCTTATAGAAACACCACTTAAATTTGCACGAAAAAATACGGCATAATTAAATAGTTATTAGCATTTTAAGGAGTCCTTTGTACTTATTTGCACTACTTTATCTAAATGCTTGGCACGGCATACCCAAGGGCAAATATGTGAAGAAGTAACTAATTTTTATCGGCTAATTAAGTGACGTTGAGGAAACGAAGCTTAACATCAATTTCTGAAATTGTCTAGTAGTAGTACATACTTTCCCAAAAATTAAATTATCAAAATATGTAATGTTTGCTTTAAGAGGTGCTCATTATTGTAATTTTTTTTCTTTTACTTAAAAGACAATGGCTACTAAATAACATTCATTGTTATGTTGTTTTAACATTTCCTTCCTAAATTATTCAAAACATCTATTGTAACTCTCCCATAATTTTTGAATTATTCTCATCACAACTATAACATAAAATCAAAAAACATCTGACTATACTGTAGCTGCTGCCGTCCTTTAAAAAAAACTAGTTTCAGTGTCCTACATATTGTACGTTTTCTGCTCTAGAGGACTTCGTCATTCGCTAGTTATGTTCGTTGCTTTTGTTGTAAATTTTCGTCAGTCATGTGCGTGCGATCTTAAAATGTTGCACCGGACAGTTAAGGGTTCATTAGCCTGGCTAGTCCAAGTCGATCTAAGCCAATCCCAATCGTCCAGAACCTCATACGAGCACGGTGGTTTCGCCCTTGGACAGTGGTTGCTAGTGTTAAACCCAACCCAAGTGCGGTTGAGAAGGCAGGCACCACCAGTTTACGGATCATGATTAAGGGCACGTTCGATTGTCGTCACAGTCCATCTAAGCCAAGCCCGCCTGACTTGACTAGCCTGTAACTGCAAACAGGGGTTCTGGCTTCGACCTGCTGATTCTGGGTTCAGGCGTTGACTCTTAAAAGATGACTTGCGAGACCTCAAAGAACACAACCTTACCCCGTAAAATGAGTTTTCAGTTGAATCGACACAATCGGGTTGATTCTAACACCTGCAAGACGATTCAAAGTGACGAAGCCAAAGTTCTCGTCTGCAGTTCTGGACAAGTCAAGTCGAGTGGGCTCGACTTAGATTTACTTTGACGACGGAATCGAAGAAGCCCCTTTTGCGAATATAACTCATAGTGCGACTGCTGCTAATGCTTGTGCTTGTGGCATGTCTCTCTCCTAGATTCTACTCACTTTCGAGTCGACAGCCGCCCTATAGTACTTTTTTAGCGTCAACATGAGCGGAGTTTACTGTGATGCGAAAGTCAAGTGCTATAAGGCGGTCGCCGACGCAAAAAGGTGGAATCTAGGGGAGAGACGCGTCACAAGCACAGGCATCAGCACCTGTCGCCCTGTATGCAATATGGGCATAATCGAACGAGGCTTTATATTTCTAGCAAGCGGGATTTTATTGTAAACCATTCAGCATGAAATATTTTCAAACAACCTTGCTCAAAATATTTAAGTTTTGAGGATATCACAAAAATCATGTCGCCGCTTTGCAGATGCGTTGCAAATATGTTAAAAGGGTTGTAGAGAGGCTCGGTCTTTCGAGTTACGCTATGCGTATAATGCCTGACTTCTCCTGAGCTTTAGGCCGCTGCTTTGGTTTTGTATCGTATGCAGGAGTTTCAAGCGCTAAGGCGCGAATCTTTGAGACTTCCCAAAACTCAATCTTGCTTCCGAATGTGGAGCTTTTTCAACATTCTCAGGCGTAATCGGTTGCTGCAAACTCCTGCAATACAAATCCTATGGTGGAACTATCCTCCTATTTGAAGTCCAGAGAATCAGCCCTAGTATGCTAAGCTAAATTCGAATTCACAAGTCCACTCGAAGACACCATTGCCTACATACATGGTGTGTCGAATTATTAAGCAGCTTAGTATTTTCTCATTTCAGATTCTTTATTTGTTCGAATCCAGACGTGCTTTATCTCTGGATGATGAGAACACCAATCTGTATGCAGTGAACTAAAATGAACACAAATATTTTAGGCGTATTCCGTCGCCTGATAATAATTGATTGCAGAATACGGACATCCTGACTGTAAACTGGAAGTCAGCCAATTCAGTAGCATATGTAAGTAGTGGTACACTAGTGGTGTAACTCATTAAAAGTCTGCAACGATATTGTGCGTTCCGCAGCGCTATATAAGTAGTACACAAATAGCACGGGTATCGCAGTAATACTTATGGATTCAGACATAGCTCAAGCTTAAGTTTCAATAGGTTTTGTGTTCTTCGATCAGCTTTTAATAAAGTTAGACGGCATCCTTAGGAGCGGAACATGCGAACATGATATGCGTACTTTTGGTAAAGTTTAAACTCGAAGAATGTTCCGACCGTTCTGTAGGTTCCGCAATTTAGGGCCCGGTTCTTTTAAATTGCGGAGCGACGTTTCTCGTTTTAAGGAGTTCCCAGAAAACACGTGCGCAAGGAAGTTTACTAGACTACTAGCATGCGCGATGAGCCAGGTGACGTGAGCGTTGATTGCTGTTACGTAGTCCTAGATGCTACCTGGTATAAATTAGGACGTAGAAATTGTGACTGTGCCAGTGAGCCGGGAATCAAGGTATCACAATTTTGCTATTACCTGCTTGCGCCGATGGAACAATGCACGACAAGACTCGAAGTCTCAGGCACTTGCAAAGCTGTGCTAATTTATAAGGGCCGTTTACTAGAGGAAAAAAAATTATGATTTAAATTGTTCGGCCTGGCAACATCCGAAGTTCTGTTGGGGGCAAATCTTCCAATACTCGAAGGTATGTAGCAGCTCAATGCAGTTTTTTTCTTATTTCATATAAATTATTCGCAGCAGCAACACCATTCGAAGCTCTGTATTTTAGTCAGTCCTAAAAACATTTTCTTTATTGCTGCTTGGTCCATTTAAAGAAAACAAATTTAGGGTCAACTGCAGCAAAAAACCAATAGTTAATAATATGATTGATTGAAACAACACGCGCCTCCGAGCGAATTGCTGATTAAGAAGTTAGGTTAAAAAAGTAGCCTTACTTGCAATGCAAAATACTGACTGAAATGGTACTGCACAATACTGACCCAAACAACAATTAAAAATGAAAAAAAAAAATATTGAAATTGCGAGCGTTGTTGTTTGTTGCCACAGTCAGGGTCAGCCAATGCTAGCTCTGGGAGGAGGCTTCGGAGAGGAGCCTGGGTAGAGGGGGAAAAAGTCTAAGAGAGGAAGAGAAGCAAGGAAACATGCAGCCCCAAGTGTGTCCAACCAAAGATTACTCAATGAAACATCAGTGGAATGACTCCGACGTGAGAAGAGGTGACGGACAGTGTGTATACCCTGTGCCAAAAACTGACAAGAGAGATCATACGTCCTTCCGTCTCGGAACTTATAGAACGCTAAGACCGAACAGTGGCCAAAGTGAAGCTGAGAGAGGGCAGATTGGAAAGGTCTGGCGAGGACTCATCCGCACAGAGAGTTGGGCACTGATAGCCCAGGACCGTACCAAGCGGATATGGAGCTACAGCAGTTGCAACTTCAGAAGTGTGTAATGAAGTAATGAGCTCAGGGCAGTACTGTGTTGCTCTGGGGAGGGGATCCCATCTGTGAGAAGGGGAGTAATATCCGCTTCAAATTTTGATTGGAGAGTATGTCGTATACGGCGGGGGGCCGGAGGGGCCGTGATTGTTATAATTAAGAAGATACTGATTTTGACAGCAACCCAACACTGTCTCCAACTGGCAGGGTTGAGGTTTTCTATTGAAGGTGATGCGCCGATACCATGCTGTGAGTGACTATGCATAGAGCTGCTTTCTGCGCCGCTTACAGCTTGCTCACTGCAGTTCTTGAGACAAATTGCGAGTACATACACAAGTATTTAATTCTAATGGGATTACTCTAATTCTAAATGTATTCATTTCTGTAGCATATCTAGCTTGAAGAATGTTAAACCAACATGCCTGTGGTAAATTATGTTTTTTTGTTCTATCTTTCCTAATAGAAGAAAACGCTTCGTGTATTTATTTATTAATTTATTTATTTCGTGTCCACATCTTAATGAAATAGGCAAAAAACAGGCCAGGTTGCAGAATTTAAAATTAAGTTGCGTTGTCATAGAGAGCGATGACCAGGTGGTAGAAGATGGTGAAAGTGGGATTCTTATCCCTTTATCTGAATTCATTTCTTGCCTAAAACACTTCTTGAAATAGAAACTATGTCTCTGCAGCTTCTGGAATCCTATTTTATAACTTTCATCTCTCAGGTCACGACGCACTAATTCGGCAGATGATCAACAAAGCACTCACGAAGTGAAGATTTTTCATGGGCAGTAGACAATTTATTTCTATCTTGCTGTTTTTCTTTGACGGAGCAATTTTTTCGTCATAGGCCAAAATTTCAGTGCTTCAGTCCAGAAGATATTTGACTCTGAAACACAGTATCATTGCTATGGTGCGCTTACATTGCATGAAAAGTTGACTGGAGTTGCATTTAAGTTTATTGCAAAGTCTTATTCAAAATTTTACGTCTGCTTCTCACTATTAAAGTCGCACGTTTAAGAAGAAGGATACTGGAGGATAGAAAACGTAGTAGAAGAACGAACGAGACTACTACAGTTTCAAGTACAAAGACGTGCTACCAATGGAGAGAGATGGAGCGACTATGCGACACAGTGTCATGAAAGACTTAAAGCAGAAAAATTAGAGAAGGGAATAAGAGCTGCTGATAAGTTTGAGCGGGAAAATGTGGAAACGGCAAATCAGAGAAGAAAGGACCCAAGGCTGAGAGCATGAGAGAGGATCGATTAATGAGGAAAATGAAGAAGGAATTCTGAGAAGATCCCGTACCGGCCTATATTAAGCAAACATATCGATTATTGCTTGAATTTTTTCACGCACGGGTCCACTAATCTATAATATAATTCTGCTTGAGGCTCCATCAACGGTTGAATAACGTAATAGGTTGACTCATCGCTTGACTATTTTGAGAAGGTTCTGGGCATCTCGTATGGCGTCAGGTAGACCGAAGAATGTCGGTGTATTGCAAGTATCAATAGTATTCCTAAGTTGTTTATACCATTATTTCCTCTAGAATGGGAAGGTGTTTAATGCTTGGCTGCTTTGAACAAGGAGGAAAAAAACTTGTTGAAGCTTCTTCGTTGTCCTGAAGATCTGGAGTAGCGAAAAAAAATGGATTTTGGCAGCAGAAGAGTATACTCACTTTCCGCTGCCATCGGTGACATCTACTGTTCTCCAAACATTTCTTTGCCGCAGCAAAAGATAAACGACCACATAGTAATTATGATTAATTCAGTTTTCCTTCCAAATTTTTTCATGTAACCACAAACAACGTTAATTTCTGTTAAAGAAGCTATATTCATAGGCTGAAAACGCTTGTCCAGCAAAGTTGGTCCGAAAATTACGCTTCTCTTGAAAAACTTGAAAGAAAATGGTATGTCGACGGGGAAACTGTTTAATTACTTGGAAGACAGCCTTCGAACGACTGAAATATGAAACTCAAACTAGTACAAAAACCCCCCTGTGTTTGACAATTTGTAATATTTTGATGAGAAAAGCCCTTTAAAAACAAATTTCACATGTAGCTATCTATAGTTTACGATCTGGGCTTACAATTACATGTGGAGCGTTTAATGTTCCACCGGTAATACGTATGCAACTGCAGGTTTTTTTCTGTTAGATATGTCCTTCCGCGGTATTTTTTACTGCATAGTGCACCAGTATGCAAAATGATAATGTGCTGATTACGAAATAAGTCATATCAATACTTAGGAAGCCGTAGCTATGTGGTTCTCATAGATTTATTCGGCTTTCAACGTATTTGTTTGACATATTATTGCCTTAGTTCTAGCGAGCGGATTTTTGCAATGCACAGTAAACAGCTCTTTCTTTTTTCTCATGGAAGCCCACAATCACCGCGTTTATAAAACAAGTAGCAGGCGCGAACTTATTAACACGGTTTACTATGTATCGCTCCACCCGACGTCTCAACTGAAAAGGGGTGGGCGGGGTTTAATTTAATACGCTACCTGCGCGTAAGCTTCGAAGGTTCTGGTAAATGCTAGATTAAAGTTCCTAAAGTCATTATGATTTATTTACAATGTACAGTTTGATCAACGTTTCGAATGGTCCTCATCCATTGTCAAGACTAAATTTCTTGGTATGTGCGTAGTTCTGCCATGGCTCTTTCTGTCCTTCCAATATATGAACGTTACGCTTTTCAGTATTAGACAGGAAGATATTTTCGTATCTGAGCAACGGGCCTTCCCTGTAGCGGGATAACTGCCGCTAGGGCTCAGAGTTTAAGCAGTTTTCGAACACAAAAATATTAGATAAACCGAACGTTCATTCCCGGCAGCGTAATCGGATGGATCACCCAGAAACTTCTTTGTGTGCAGCTGACTTGAGGTTAGACGCACTTTGTGATGATTAGGTGACGGGTGTTATGTATTGGGTAGGGTACGTGAGGTTGGGTTGGAAGAGCTGCATCAGGTCAAACTAAAGTGAGATATAATAGCGTAGCTTAGGACTGCTACGTTTTACAAAGTGAGTGCGTTAACTAACAGTGGAATTTCCAATGATCCTGCTCGTCTATATATCTTTACTAGAGGGCCCAGCTGTCAAAAATGACAGCAATAATTTTGCGATTAAGCTCTTAATTGCTCTGGTTCCCATTTAGGGTTGGCCGAAGATAGGTTTCATACCGGCTTGCGTAATCTTCTATTAATGAAACGCAAGTTCTTTGGTCAAACATTGAGCAGCACTTAGCATATATAGCTTAGTCAAAAGAATTCACCGGAAATGCTCAGGGCTCACCGTAATGTAGATACTGGCGGGACCAGTTAAGCCTATAGGGGCGCAATCGGCTGCAATGTAACTTGAATATAAAAAGCATCTGTTCAGAGTGAAGTTTCAATGCTACGAAAAGATTCAACTGAAGAATGCATAAGCGAAATAAATTATACCCGAAAGGAACTAAAACTCTAACCAAGATGAGCCTCTCGAGCTACTACGAACAAATTCATCTAAAAAATATGCGATATAGGCCTAGCTAATGCCCGACAGGATCAAGACTAGTATTCCATCAAAAGTTTCAGGCTTTCATCTACCACGCTCAAAAGAAAAATCAACACCGTCATATCAAAATATACTGGTCTAGTTTTATGAGCTGAGTGAGATTGAGAAAATGCAGTATTTCCACTTCTGACTATGTATTTCAGAGGCCATTTTTGTCAGGGTTACTCCCAGGGCTGAAATTTTATTGTATCTCAAGTTGTTTTTCAGGCGATGAATTTTCTCCTATCTAATTCTTAACAGCGTGACGGAGAGACGGACCAACCAAGATAACGAGCGCGAGAGCAACAATATCAGAGCGACCAACACCGTGTGAATAACGTTGAAATAATCTAAGGTTCCACTACCTTCTTTGACTTGAAAGCTCATCTCGCTGGGCTGCGACCCCTCAGGGTTGGAAACTCCTGCTCTAGAATGATTGATTTTGCTGTTTCCTGTTTCCAAAGTCCTGCCATGTGCAACTTGGAAAGCATTGTCTGATTGCCCCTCTATGTTTTATAATCCAAGTATTGTACTTGTTGTATTGTATTAGCATAGAAAAAATGCCTCCACGCGTTGGAAAAATAAAGGGTTTATTATTATTGTGCAGTAGTGGATATTAATACGCTAGTACTTACGTACCTACCTGTCTTCCGTGTCACGCTATTCAGAAATAGATAAAAAAAAAATTAGAGACTTAACTTCAAATGTGAATCATTTCACCCCTATCATACCTTTTTCATTTCGCTTTTCATTTCTTTTTTCAAAACGTTATACTCGCTTTGCTGGTAGCGGATGGCATCTACAGTATAATTCTGCTTGTTCCTCCTGTCCTTTGTTCATTAGCACCACCGTTACACTTTCACAATTAGATCGGAGAAAAATACGGTATTTTAGATGCCATTTCAGTAGGGAAAAACCGTAGCCAAGCTTTCATTTATTAAGCTGCAGCTGCTTGCAGGTCACAGTAAAATTTGATGACAGACGTTGAACTTGCTTCGCACTTTTTATCCCAGTGCTTGTATGTATGATACGTCTGGGATATCAATGAAAAACAACGTATATGTTTTGTTGAATTTCCGCTCATTTCAGCTCCCTGTTGCTCTCCTCCAGGTCTTGAAACTTCGTCGTGTTTTACACAAGGAGGTTCTAATAGAGAGGAGTGCGCCCTATCTATTTATCCTACGGGAGCGCTGCGAGTAAACTTTTCCCTTAAACTGGCTGAGTGGCTTATCCAATCGGAGAACGGCATTGCCTACGTGAGGCATTGCCTCACGTAGGAATAAGTCCTGAGCTAAAATTTTTGCAGCCATTAACCATCGACAAAATTCGATAGGATGGAAATACCTATGTAAAGGAAACTTGTATCCTGTATACTAGCTTATGATGAAAGTAACAGGGTGAGCAGTGGGATATAAATCTTCAGACACGATTGTCTTGCAAAAATATAGAAGAACTGCCGGTCTGTATCTTCCTTAACTATATGTGCTGACCACTACCACTTCAGCCAGTTTAAGATCTCCAAACGCCAGCTTCAGTCACGTGACAAAGCCATGTGTTTACTCGCCCAGGGAAGGTTTGCGCGTACTCCTCCC
>LQNS02276866.1:23451660-23464943 GCA_001587735.2 Parhyale hawaiensis
GTATTGGCAGCTTTAAACGATCTGTACACAGAGCTATTCTGTGATCTCGGATCTTCTTTTTTTTCATTCTTTTGTTTTCTCCACCCGCTGGGTTGGTTGCGTGGGGGTTTGTTAACCTCGGGGAGTTTCTCCGTTCCTACGTCGCCAGCCTGGCGTGATTTAATAATAATAATAATAATAAATAACACCCCTCAATTAATCCTGACGTAGTGCGTCTAGACTCAAGTCTGTTGCACACGAGAACGTTTTTCCCTACCCAACCTATTATACTGCAGCTTCGACTTGGCTAATACCTATTACTGTGTTCATAAAACTGCTTAAACTCCGAGACTTTGATAACAATTTCGTTGAGGGCCAATATACGGTATGTACACATGGCCTCTTGGTTATATTAGGGCGAGTTCACACGCCATTCACATTAAGGTGTTGGTTCATCCACTCGTCAGAAAGTTTTGTAGCGTCGGTGTCAGCACAACTTTGTGTACGCCTCAAAAAGTTATTAAAATGTTGACCATCAAATCAGAGTCCGCTGCAATAGTCACAGTGTAACTTATGGCTATCTCTTCAAATTTTGCGAGAACACTGCACTTTTCTGCTATTTTCAAAGCACCGTAACACTTGCGGACAAGTCGATGTCATAATTCACTTACTATAGTAGTTATGCCAGATCTGAGTGTATGCGCTACGCCTTTGAAATCTTCAGAATTGTGACGTCAAAATTGCGTCATGCCACTGTGGAAATATTGAAGATTCCTACCTGCAACAGTGACGTGACGCAATTGTGACGTCACAGTTCTGAAAATTCATCAGCGTAGCGATTAAGCTCAAGACTGACACAGCTATCTTCTCTAAATGAACTGTGGTCGATGAGCGAGCGGATTGAAAATTTTAGTTCAAGTTTTGGACTGTCACTGCCTAGTCGGAAATAATGGTTGTGATTACGGTAGAATATGTTGGTGTATGAGAGATTACGGTCAACTATGGATGATGAAACAATATGGTAGATATGTCGACCAAACCATAACGTTGATTTTCGTATATTTAGGTCGATATTTGTGGAGGCAATATTGGTTGTTTAAGGTTTGTCAGGAAACGAAGGTCGATGGTAGTACATGGATGCATTAAGACTATATATGGCAGATGTTAGTACATGGATGTTCGAAGACTATATATGATAGAATATTTGCTAGAGCAAAACCGTGGTGGGTTATCAACGGATTTCCATACGTACGATCATGAGTGGAGTTTCTCCCATTATTTGGGGGAGAATATGTATGGGTTGCCATGGATTACAATATGGCAAGAATTCCTAATATAAGCGACCAAAATAATATTGTATGACTATAAGTTTGAATGCGAAACATCTAAAATTTCATGTTATACTGCAAAAATTTTGCACATTTTCAGTTTTTTCTTTGTTCCTGTCCATGAATTGCAAAAAATGCAGACTAAGGATGAACGCTAACTGACTAGACGTTACTTCTATCTACTGTTTCTAAATTTTGCTAACGCTCTGCCACTTTAGCGTAGTTACCCATTATCTGTATTTATTTGCAGCATCACTTGTAAAACAGTATCGCAATCTTTGATCAAACATTGCCATCTATTTTTATGTTCATTCAATTCATATCTGTAAAGTTTCATAAACAAATTATTCCTATTAGCTCTATGGAAACAATGTCACTTTTAATGATAAATTTGGCCTTACGTACCCTGACAACGGGTACTGCCAAGATTCATCCACCAACTTGTGATTCCCTTTAAACTGTGTCGCATAGCTGCATATCAGCTAAAAGTTGAAGAAGTTGTATATGAACGTGCGTTAACTGGACAGACTGGTTCAAGCTCCTGCTCTATAGCATCGTCCTGAAGTTTAGAGCCTTTCACCATTCTGAGATGCAGGCCTAACTTGCACGTATAACTGACATAATTTGTATCAGGAATTGATCATCAAGAAACATAGCAGGCATCTAGGGCATAATATGTCAACAGATGAAAAAGTTGATCTTGGTAGAATATATCTGTATCATTCGCTGAATAAAGTCGATTTTGGTCGTGAATGTTGTTTCTTTCGGTTCACTATGATAGATCATGGTTGTGCAGCTAAAACCTTTATGGTTGTTATTGGGTATATATGGTCGGGAATAATGGTTGGCAGTATGGTCGAATATTGTGATATATCTCTACCATAATGCACCCCATAAATGGTCGAATATTTAGGATGTATCGATAATGAACAACCAAGATCTCGACCATAATCATAGTTGTTCTACTATAATCGCAACCATTATTTACGACTGGGTGGAGCACTAAAACGTGCATTATCATTATTGTATCAACTTCTTTTTCGTAGTTTCGTCGAAAACAATGTTGTTGCGAACTACTTTAATAACATTGCTTTCAATATTGCATGGGGGCTCATGAAATATTGCGGTTTGATCTCGCATGCAACGCATATGAAAGCAAATACCGTGACAGTGACGTGTTAAGGGGCCTTTTAAATACAGTATATACTTTTATACTTTCAGGTTCATGATTGATCCTATCACATAGTTGTCATCATAATTCAGTTGCCAATATTCATTTTTCTCACATTCATGACTTTTTCGAAAATTGCGACATCGCCCATTTAACCAGAAGCTTCTCTGTGTGTACGTAGTACGACCGGGGATAGTAACGTTATAAGTTATGAGTGGGTACAGGTTTCTAGTGGGACGACAGCGTTAGTGCCACCACACTTAGTATTATTATTATTAAAACTTCACGCCTGAGCCCCACGGACAGGTAATACAACCCGAATGAAGCATCTTGCAACACCGGGAAGTCCAAACGCTGCTAAAGGAAATCCAGCAAAAAACCATTGACAGCCGACTTGAACGCCTGCAAGCCAATGCCACCAAAAGCCGATGCCGGCATTAAATTCCAAACTTTAGCCGACCAGGGCACGAAGCACCGACAGAACTGATTAGTTCGACATCGGACAGCTTCCAAAGGGAATGAGTGCGCTCCGCACGCAGCACGAGTCGCTCTCCCAAAAACCTTGAGGGCAGGGAGAGAAGAATACTACCAATGCCTCTCATTATTAAACACCTTATAAAACTTGCATAGCTCGGCTACTCTTCTTCTGTGAGACAGGTTCACTACATCATTATCAGGGCACAGCCTGCTGGCTGAACTAACAAGTCGGTCCAACAGACGCAAGTGTGCCAGCAGATGAAGCCCAGACTGGTGAGCAATACTCTAACACAGGCAGCAAAAAAGCATAAAAACATCTGCGGACAACCTGACCGTCACCAAANCAGACTGGTGAGCAATACTCTAACACAGGCAGCAAAAAAGCATAAAAACATCTGCGGACAACCTGACTGTCACCAAACACAGAATTCACCTCACGTAGGAGCCCAATCTTAGTGGAAGCACGTGACACCAACCTCCTAATAACCGGCTCAAAAGTAAGCTTCTCATCAAAGACAACACCTAGAATCTCCAAGGAGCTAAACTCCTGAAGAAAAGGGTCATCGATCTCCAGTTGGGGATGCAGTGGTACAAGTGTCCGAGACCGACTGACAATCATTGACTTGGTCTTACTGGCGTTCAGCTTCATACTCCAAACCGAGCACAATGCACTAATGCGTGACAAATCCCTATTCAAAGGCTGAGCGACAGCATCACGCAGGCGAGGAGCAGATATCACTACAATCAAAGTGGAATCGTCGGCATACTTGATCATCGTGCTTTCAAGTGAAGAGAACATGTCACTAGTATAGAGAACGAACAGCAGCGGGTCAAGCACACTGCTTTGAGGGACGCCAGACACCACCGTGACTGAGGCGCTCAACAGACACACTCTGCGTTCGCTCAGAAACAAAATCGCGAATGATTGACAGAACCCTACTATCCACACCAAAAAACTCCAGCTTGTATAATAGACCCCTGTGGTTCACCCTGTCAAACGCCGCGCTTAAGTCCAGCTGGACAAGGCGTGCTGTTCAATTCTAGTCACCATATTTGTGTAAAGATATTAAGAACATGGAAAGAGTCAAATGCAGAGCAACGAAATTGATACCTCAGCTGTGAAACAAGTCGTATGAATGTTGCCTAAAAGAACTAGGTCTGATCTCTCTCGATCAAAGACGACTCAGGGGGGCAACTAGTAGAAACTTTCAACCATTTGAATGACTTCAACGGCATGCCTACAACGGAACTCTTTGGAAGAGACGTTATTGATCGCCTGCGAAACAACGGTCGAAAACTCAAGCATAAAGCTCGAACAACAACCTTAAGTCAGTAGTTCTTTGCGTATTTCATTGTTAGCGTTTGGAATAGACTCCCTTCCGACGTTGTTGGTGCTGAGACAGTCAACGCGTTTAAAAATCGTCTTGATATACGTTAGGAGAGACGTCCTCCACAGCTAAGAACTCCTCCTACAGGAGTCACAAACTCTTAACGGCTAAAGTTTTCGAGGCTACCTTAATCGATCTTCTTCTTTCTTCTGCTCCAACTACGCAGTTTGATATCTCTTAACTCCGCATATCACCGGCTATTGTTTGTACTAATGTGCATTCATGATCGCTCCTGTCCCTGATATTCTGCCCCCACCATATTTTTTCTTCAGTCATCTATATATCCTACAAACATAATGGCAATAGCTCATAGAGGGCCGGGGTGCAAGCCTCGGGGCCTTTTTGGGAATGGGCCTCTCGGCTCATCTACTGCCGTCTATCTAATCTAATATAACCAGAGTAAACAAAGTATGTTAGGAAATAAACTGCAACTTCGGAGAGGTGAAACAGTTCCTTCGATGAACCTCACGCCCGCCCTCACGCCCGCTTGGAAACGGGCAGGGTAGGTAAACAAAAGTGACTTGAAAAGCTCCGTGATGAACTCCATTTCTTGAACGACAGCAGCGATACGCTCCTCTATCCCGTTATGCGATTAAATTGAGTTGCTAAACGACTATCGCCCTGAAACGTAACTCCACAATTGTTTCACGCTTACTCAAAATCGTCGCTAACCTCAATTTAAAAAAAAAAATTATAAAATTGTTATTATTACGGCCAATGCAGCTTTTTTAAATGTAGAACTTTTAAGCCATTCTTTAAAACCAGACTTATAGCTGACACGCTCTATGAGCAGTCGAGTCTGTTCTGGAGAAGAATGTTGTTCAAATTTTCCCCTTATGTTCGCTATATTCCACAATCCGTAGGACGGAGAGCAGGGTCAGGTTACACAAAACATCGGGGAACGAGCGATCAGAACATGTGTTTTCAAGCCCATTTCGTGCATTTTCCGGGTGGATTCTGCTGTTAACTTTAGTTGTAATATAAGGAAAAATGACGCCATATTTCCATCTGAAGCATAGAAGAATTCGCAGACAGGTGATATAGTTCCAGACTTGAGGAAATATTCACTTATATTGCGTAGCGATGAGCCTGTGGCTCTTTAGAACTCCAGCGAAAGAGGTAGCAGGTCTGCGGCTTGCTATCGTAGGGAACATCTTTGTTGATTGTCTGGCGGAGGGAGAACTCGGAAACTAGTTGAAGTACTTCATCTAAATCAGTGAATAGTTGTTTCTGCATTGAGGATAGTTTTATGAGTTTCAGTTATTTCTGAGTAAATGCGACGTTATGGAACTATAGTAGATCTAGTAACTTCTTCAGGATGAAGCAGAATATCTTCATGTAGTATTGTGACTGAGAACTGCAAGAAATGAGATACTCCCAAGATATTCTGAAAGCCATTTCCATTTCTGGAATGTTATTTGTGTCCTCAAATCACAAATTCTTTTCATCATTTGCATTTCTGATTTCAAAAGTCCGATAGTTGGCGGTAGCACTGGAGTAGGACATTGGGGGCACCATTATCTTCGTACTTGATCTTCCTTGAAGTTGTTTTCTCGCCTGAGCGACTGGAGCCAGGGCAGTGAGCGCGACAGTTAATACAGTGCTCGTAGACAGCGGATTTATTTCATATATCTTTCGCGAAGAAAAGTCATTGTCATCAAAAGTGCGTAGTTTGCATACTATTGGGAGTAATGAAGAGCTCCACTAATGTTCTGAAGCCCGTGATGCTGTGGCCCAGAAAATTACCTACTTTTGCTAAGCACAAAAGAAAATTTGCCGCTTTTGGGCTTGTCATCGGTTGCTTTACAGTGAGTATGGCATACGAAACGTAAACACAGACTTTATCAGTTAAGCAACAAAAGGCTAACATGAATTACTGTTTCATGCAGGAATACGGCACTTAAATTTCCAACGATTCTGTGAGAAGAGTAATAAGAAATGATGCAATTTCACTGCATGTGCTTATGTCCAAAAGCTTGAGTGACGCAAGGAGACGTAAGAGATTGTACACACGCTAGCCAAAAGAACGAATTTTGTCATCTCCGCGTTTGAATGCGATGACGTTTTATTGAAGAGATGTCTGAAACTCTACTAGCTGCACTAGCTGAGCAAACTTGGCTGGTGGCTAGCATTTTTAACCCATGCTTGGTAAACTCAGAGCTGTGTTTACAAGGGCTCGACAGAACGTTCAGACGATTAGCTGAGGCAACTCATTCTTTTTGACTAGCGTGTGTACATACTTTAAAAGTTGCAAAAATGTAGCATATGAGTAAATTTATCGAGTAGATTCCGGCTGGAGCTGTCAATATTTTGTGACAATTCTTGAAAACTCGCCATCGGTGCCGGTCCTGGAAGGGAAAACATTGCGTCAATTTTATGTGCATTTAGAAAGTTTCAAAGCTCCATCAACTTCAGCTGTTGTAGAAACTGCCAGTGACTGATGTTGTTCGTTGCCATCGTGAGGGTCCACCAATGCCAACTTGGGGAGGAGGCTCCGGAGAGAGCCTGGGCAGGGGGAGAGAAAGTCGAAGAGACAAAGAGAAGCGAGGAAACGCTCAGTCCCACGCAGGTCCATCCAGAGACTGCTCACCGAAAGATCACTGGGGTGATCAACTGGCACACCGGTGCCACACCAGCCGCTTTCAGCATATTACCAGTTGGACGACACTAGTAGCTTCACCTTTATTTTTTGAATACTCGTAGCAGCAGTGAATTCAAAGTTATCCCTGTTGCTGTGGGGTGAGGGCTATTTCGAATAACTAAGTAGCAGGAAATCGTGCTCGTTGCTCTACATGTTTTTAAGCTTGCGGTTCTACCAGCAGAAATTTTTGTTATTGATTGTCAATAATAGCAGTGAAATATAGAAACACATACGCTGCAAAACACGTAGTGCAGATGTCCCACTGTTAAAAAAAGCACAATTTTACGATATAGACATGAAATATTAAGTTCAAGCGAAAAATACTTCTAATTATGACAGGCAGCACCATGACTGCGGTCGTAAGTAAATGCAGGTCGGAATCTATTCATTGATTTACTAGCACATTGCCCTGCGTTTTCAGTAATTGGTTAAAGTTAAGGACTAGAGCTCGTACCTGTTTTTTCCGTCTTCTACGCTTGGCTTGCTATTTAACGAATATTTTAAGCTGAGCCAACGAAATCATTAGAGACACTGCTGTTGCAGAGAGCTAGAGAAAGCACTCGTGCAGCCCAGATCGCTGCCAAGAAATAGTATGTTACGGAGAAAAATTGAAATTGGTCCTGAATGCAGGATTTCTTTTTTAGCATCGCCGAAATTGGGTGGACTTGTACTCCAAAACATTCCTAGCCGTTTCTGGGAGTTTCTTGAAGATCCGTACATCACTTTTTAGTTATATTCTGAAGTACAAAACGGCCAACACAGAGAAACTCATTTAACGTTGAGCAAATCCCACAAAAATTTAGTCATTAGTGCCTCTTCACAATTTCAACACATCCTGTAAATTTGATTTGATAAAGATCCGCTTATTACTTTTTGGGTCCTGTTGTTGGCAAACATTTCAACAAACATAGAGTCAAACAAACGGAGTAGCATACTACAAAAATTTGGTGATTTGCTCTTCGTAACTTTCGTAAAATTTCCTGCAAATTTCACGAAATTCGTGAAAGTCTAAGTTATTAAAAAAAAGTTGATACCCACACAAACAAAAAGTTAAACGGATCTCAATCGAAAGTTAATCTTCCCGTTCCTCCCAACATACCTACGAATCTCCATAATTTCATGAAAATCCAACCATAGCTGTTTCAGTTCTCCTGCTTACAAACAGACATGTAGACAATTTTCGACAAAAACACAACTTCATAGGTGGAGGTAATAAAAAAGTTTGGTAGTCTGGTACCCTATACAGAGCTTCAGCAAATGCTTTGCAGAAAATAGAAGAAAACGTTCTGAGCCGAATCACACACGCCTTTCCCACGCCTTCTATACAGAAAACTCGAAGCATGCAAACAACTACTGCGGTACTACTGCAAATCTGCAATTGGCTTGAATAGTAGCAACACGCGACGCGTAATTGGCGCCGTTCCTTTGGTAGAGATTCTAATCAGTTAACTTTCTTTCATGCCTTAACGTACACTTTACAGTTCAGATAGTATTATTCCTAAGAGAGAAAGGGGGCAAAATAATTCAATAAAGACAGGGTTAATTCTTCGACTACCATTGATACAATGTGCCACACTCCGGCTGAACAGGTACTGCGGGGCTCCAACGAGCAGGGAGCTGCCCCTGGCACTGAGCAGGATTTCGAGTTTCAGTTCCGGCTCATTGGACCACTGAAGCCGGACGATCCCATGCTCATCAAGGAAATTAGGAATAAGTAAGTTGTGACCAGCTGTTGTCTAGGTGAATAGCCTTCCGGCGATGTTACCAGTATGAAGTGACTTAAGAATAGCGCAACTTCTTATTGCTACAGGTTTGTGTTGAAAACCAGCTGCATTAATCTAAGCAATAATATCGAAATAATTAAAACCGTTATCATTATTGCATCTATGCTTAGTTTATCATTCAGTCGACGGCCTCGAATTCAAACGAATGTTCAATGGCTCAAAAATCTGCCCCACCGTGTTGCATTCGGTAGACTGGAGGACGGTAAGCAATCACTCACTTTTGACAGCAGTAAGTATAGCGAACTATGATAGCAGTTTGGGGGAGTTAGATAGCCTCCAACATTATTCTCAAAAGATGTAAGTAAAGTGGTGGCAATAATGATAGCACATTTTGAAATTTTGTAATAAGTTTAAAAACACTGCATCGATATAGTTGAAATTTTAACTGAATAATGTTACTTTAACTAGTCACCGATTCCTTATAATCATTATTGCATTCGTTGTCTTTTCAAAATTTTACCACGAAAATGATAGTTTGTCGGTGCAAAACGGGTGGAAATAAAGAAAGCACATATGTAAAACATTGTAATTTAGAAAAATACATTGAAAGAAAAAATTATAATTTCTAATATTTACAAGCGTTGCCTTTCGATTGCAACACATGTACACATCGGTTATTCATAGAATTAATTAATTAGCGAGCATTTCTTCAGGTATAGCCTCCCAGGATTCAGTTATGGTCGGCCACAAGCTTTTTTATCCTAAAATTATTTCCCATTGGCGTAAACATGCCTTGAGAGTATCCCCCAATGATTCTCCATTGGGTTTAGAACGGGTGACTTAGCAGGCTAAGCTAAAGTGGCCATATTATGGGCATCAATCCACAGGGGATCATTACTGATACGAACTCGTTTAGTTGGGATGTGTCTTTCAGCTGCTCTCAGTATGCTCGTCTTTAAAAGATATGAGCATTGTTCTACACTGGCGTCTCTCATCGGGGTTTCGAAGTCAGTTGTTTCTATTTCAGTAGCCATTTCCTGAAAATTCGCTCGTCGATAGTCTGGCAGCTTGAGATGACTGGCATTATTGAGAACCATCAGGTCCGTCTAGGTTAATTTTTTTTTTCATTGGAAGAATGATATTAGCAAAAATTTTCATGGTTCCATTGCACTTTTTCTCGAACCCATTCTTCGCATTTTGCCTTGTGTGCTTTCGTGAGTGCTGGTGCAGCGTTTCTCTTCTTATAACGAACGTTCTTAGTTGAACCCAGGATCTGTCGCACTCTTCTTGGTGTAACATTTAATTGCAGGGATGCTTGCAGGCTTTTTGACCTCTCTTCTGTCCGAGACGCCTCACGGAGAAGTAGGCGGCGGGCTGTTGGGCTCAATTTTGAAGGGCGGCCAGGAGACTTCTTTTTCCGTATTCTTCTGGGTTCTTCAAAAAGTTAGTTACCACCTTTCTAGATCTGCTAACCATCCTAGAAATCTCAGATATAGGGTAATGTCTCAACCTAGTGTATCCTTCTTCATTTGAGAGGTTTATTGATAAGTTTATTACACACAGACACATGTTATATATTACAAGTATTCGATTCGCTTATTTGACATTTTTCCTTTTCAGATAACCCACACTGTCTTCCAATGCTAAGAAATGGGTTAATTTCCAAACATAGAGGTTGCAACGTGGGGAGCAACTGTCCAATAAGGCGACGCCGGTTTGTTTTGATATTATTCTTCTCTAATCTGGATGTAGTAACGCGGAAATGTCTTTTCTTAAGTTGTTCTATCTTTATTTCCACCGAAATTCCAACACAAATTTATACTCTTCACCATAAAAGTTTAATCAAATAGTTGATAGGGAAACTATGATAAGAAATAGGTAACTAGTTGAAATAAGGTTCTTATGTCAAAATTTCACATGATATGGCGTAGTATTTTTAAGTAATCGAAAAATTTTGAATTTTGCCTTCAATATTGCTACCACTTTATGCAGTAACCCTCCCGAAAGCTTACACACCTTCACCATCTTATCAACCGTTCTGTGAAGTTTAAATGTTCGCAATGCATTTGGGGTCATGAAAAAAGTGTGAGGGGTAATTTTATATAACGGCAGGGCCTGTATGGTCGCATTGAATACTTTGTTTTCGGTTCTGTTGTGAAAAGAGGGGTTTAGTGAACTGTGAAATCCTGTTTTCTGTGCAGATGCTTACTGTTTAGAGGCCGGATAAAAGACTTGCTTATAGTTACAAGTCGGTTCGAAGAAGTAGTCCTAATTTGTCTCGAATAGGGTTTTTTGCTCACATTTCTTCCTTTGCATACTTATGGGCGCTTAGGATTCTAGTCCTTATTGCACCTAAGTTCTTTCCTCGTCCAATCTATGGAGCAGAGAGAATTTTTCGGGCCGGCCGACCCAATAGGAGAGAGAGAATAGATGAGTGACTTCACGCTAAACTGCGCCTTTTTTTATATGTCCAGGTACTTATTCCCACCCACTGGAGTTTCGAAGTCCGACTTTACCGGAACTTATGGGTTCAGAGAAACAGCTTCGTATGCATTCTACAAGACAGCAATAAAGAAGCTCTTCTTGGATGCCCCAATAGAAGGTGGCTACTTCGTGGAAGCAGGAGCGCTCGATGGCATCTTCATGTCCAACACACTGATGCTGGAGAGGCGGTTAGGCTGGCAGGGTCTGCTCATAGAGCCTGATAAAGACATGTTTGGGCTTCTTCTGAAAAAGAAAAGGAGAAGTTGGACAGTTAACGCGTGCATATCTCCATACAACTACCCCTACCAGGTACGAGATCTCAGTTCTGCAAAGAAAAAAATTATTTCCTGGCTTAGAGAAGCATACCTTTTGTATCCTTCGCAATACCAGCCTAGCTGTAACACGCTGAAGCGTGAGAATTTCAGAACACCACAAGAAAATCATGATCACTTCTAAAGACCATGTAAAAAATCCTTAATTTTACTTAATTACGGCATTATAGGTGCACTCGATTGGCTAAAGAAAATAAAATTTTGAAGTTTGACTTGTCCGAAAACGCGAAATAGGAGCGGTGGCTTCACCATTTTGAATCGCACCGCAAGTGTTAGAAACAATCGGGTCACGTTGAGCAAGATGACAAATGCAGTTCACGGAGCTTGACTGAATTTTTGGGAGACTCTAGGGTAACCGAAAGAGAGCCATCGCTTGAAATTCGATTCAATGGGTCGAAGCTGTACCCCCATCGGATGTTCTGGAACGAAGCTGTGTCCCCATCGGATGTTCTGGAACGAAGCCGTGTTCCCATCGGAAGTTCCGGAACGAAGCCGTGTCCCCATTGGAAGTTCCGGAACGAAGCCGTGTCCCCATCGGAAGTTCCGGAACGAAGCCGTGTCTCCATCGGAAGTTCCGGAACGAAGCCGTGTCCCCATCGGAAGTTCCGGAACGAAGCCGTGTCCCCATCGGATGTTCCGGAACGAAGCCGTGTCCCCATCGGAAGTTCCGGAACGAAGCCGTGTCCCCATCGGAAGTTCCGGAACGAAGCCGTGTCCCCATCGGAAGTTCCGGAACGAAGCCGTGTCCCCATCGGAGGTTCCGGAATGAAGACGTGCGTACATTGAAAGTTCCGGAACACCACCCGTCGGAACCTCAGCCAGGTGCCTTGGCGTCGCTCCGTTGAATGAAATTATGGGCGCTAATTATATTTACGCATAAAATGGCCGGAAACCTAATCATGCTCCGCAAAAAAAGGTTTCTCGCAGTCCCAAGCCTATTGAGCTTGCCTTTAGTACCCACAGCACAATTCAAAGTGGCGAAATTAACACTCTTATTTGAGAATTTAGACGACTGGGATTGGCTTAAATTCATTCGGACGCGCCCATCAAACGAGCCTTACTTTCATTAGCCAATACAATTTGACCTTCATTTTGTTGCTGCTGCTCCCGTTACGATAGTCGCTGCCTGCACGGACTTACGCATAAATGAATAAATGAACCGGCAATCGGTTCATGAAATTGTTACGGATCAGTCGCCATGTTGGAGTGCCACCGGGAGCCAAAAGTACCCCAAAATCTATCTGATATTTTCGTTGAAACATAAATAGTGGAGAATCTTATATGATTTGGCGGGAAACACGATGTCTAACATTGAGGCGCACCTAAACGACCGCACAGCTGATGCTTGAGCAGCTAGTTAAGGGTCGAATTCTAATACAGGCGGTTAAAACCGCCGTTGCAAAAGCACGCAGTCGTTCTCCTACAAACAAATACACACACTAGGCAAATAAGGCAAAATACCACAATCTGGGTAATATTTCAAGGCTTTAACCATCGAACAAATTCGTTTATTCGTAATTTACGTAGCATATGAGCGTTGAAAAATCTTTTCAGGCCATAAGATTGGCCTTAGACCATAGGGTTAGATCTTGCCCGCCTTACGTAATGGGAGATGTGCCGCATTTGATCCGAAGGTAACCTAAGACATCTAGAAGGAAATGTCCTAAAAACCGCCACCATAAATTCCGCAAAAACTTACTAAAGAAAAGAGCAAGATTGATCAAATGCCAAAAGTCATCGTGTGTATTACAGCGACAAA
>LQNS02276866.1:23488755-23499606 GCA_001587735.2 Parhyale hawaiensis
GTTGGGAGGGTTAATTTTGATTTTGTTACCACAATAACTCAAAATTTTTGAATGGATCTTTATCACATTTACTGGAGTTGTTAGTAATGTTAAAAGAAATCAATGATTAAATTTTGGTGCTGAACGGTAGGTCCGTTTGTGCGCTTGACTTATGTTTGTCATAATGTTTGATAGCAGCATAACTCAAAAAGTTATAAACAGTTTTTCAAGAAAATTGCAGAAACTGTTAATACTATCAGAGGCCACAAATTAATAGATTTTGGTGTTGATACGAAGAAAATCATGGTTTGAGAGCCAATTTGCATGTTTCGTTACCGGTGCCTTGCTTGACGGAGGTACGCGCTCTCAGAGTACTCTCTAGTTTTAAGGGCATAATGATGAAGTAAACTAAATTGAATTGCACTGCTTTAAATTTTACTTAAAATTTGTGACCAGAAACGTGGAATGAATGAGCCACTGTAGTAGGTAAGATGACGTCAAGTTTGGGAAAATGTTAAAAGTATATTTTAGGCTCTTGCTCAGATATACAGTATATATAGATAGGGATGCTGGAGTAGGTATAGCTAGATTAGGTTGGGATGGCTTAGGCCATGTTATGATGTGTTAGGTTAGCTTATGTTGTTGATTAGGTTGTTAGATCAAATTAGGCTTGGTAAGAAGAGATTACATCAAGTTAGAAAAGAGAATTTATCTTAGGCTTGCCGAGGAAAAGTGATGTTTAATACGATACGACTTACTTTAATATAGAAGGCATACTTTCAAGTAATATACTTGAGTCAATAAATAAACTTTCAGTGACAAACGCTGCTTTTCCTTACCGTTTTCCCGTTTTTTCTACTGTGGCTGTCCACTGGTGTCTCTTCCGACCGTAGCATTTTGCCTGCCTGGGCACCTTACTTAGCTCTAATTTCTTTTTTATGGGGGAGGGCTTTTTCCCAAGACGTCTGAGGCTCGACAGTTTAGGACGACTGGATTATATTAATTAATTTGTGGTCTATAGCCCATACAACCAAGAGTTGAACTCACCATCATCATACAAGTATCTATTTGAATTTCTGTGAAGTATTACTGTGACAATGAATCATCAAATTGTTACCTGATGACATGAACAAACTGGACGAACTTTCGGAGCAAGCAATAATTAAACAGTCATGAAAGACTGGCTCAACTTCAAATGTACTCAATTCAACGGAGAATCGAGCGATTTGCGATCGTATACAAATATTATATTAGGAAAATTCTAGAAGGAATTACTGTCAACGTCTATGGGCGGATACTGGCTAGATACTCAGACCGTATTGGTTGCACTTGTGAGGTGCCAATTTTTATAAAAAAAAAAAAAAATGATGGCGATGCTCATGCCACGAAGTATTCTAACATTTTCGTGGTCGGGGGAAGAGGTGAGGTTATTCAACAAAGTGTTACGTCACATTCGAAATGTTACCGGTACAGAGACTGCAAAATTTTAAAACTTAGTGGACGTATACTTACTGAAAGTGCAAGATAAACCAGCAGTAATCGGTTACGTTCACTGTGGGGATAACTCGCTGTTAGCCACCCCGATGGTCAAGGGCTGCAGCATCGCCTCTGCCCAATTTGGGTGGCGTGCATGACGTCACTCGGACCTCGCCTGAAGAATCATCAAGGTAACGCTATATTATGAGGTCTAATAAGGGAAAACTGATAGTCAACACTTGATGACATACAAGGAAAGTCAAGAGTTAAGTGAATAAGTGTAGCGGAAGCACCAGTAAAACACTTTTTCTTAGTATTGGCCTTCTCAATGAGTCATAAACCACTCGAAACCGTACGCTAGGTTAGTTCCAATGAAATAGTAAGTTCTTCTGAGAAAAAGCCTCCATGAAAGACGATATACGGAACTTTGAGGTGACTGAGCTCGTACGAACTTGAAATGCGTTCTGTAATTTCTCTTCTTCACAGATAAGACAAGACTACGTTCAATGGTCCTGATGGCTGGGCGAAAGGATAGATTGGAATTTAGGAAAAATTGCAACAAGGTTTTTATCGCCCCAATGGTAGAAGAGGAGTTGTGTTGAGGAGAGACATCATTAATAACGAAATTATTAGCTCCAAAAAGGTTCGAGAGTCAATGAAAATTAATTCAACACGTTATTGCCAGCTTTTGAGAGAAGTTTTTTTTTTTTTCATTGTTCAATAAGTAAAACGTTTTGCTCTTCGTGAAAAGCGAGTGTCCATGCAGATAGTTCCCCTTTCCATTCTCGAAAGAGTAACAAAGGAGTATCCTGCTTCTCTGAGATTCAATGATGAAAGATTAATGGTGGGGTCGTCAAAGTCTGACGACCGTTTAAGATTTTTGAGCCTTCACCAAGAGGTAAATCTACGCTGATGGTGAGCAACTCACTTCAAAGCAAGAATGGTGGCATGCCACACCACTTGCTGGGAGATCTGTGAATGCTACAGCATTAAAAAAATCGCTAGATTTAGGAAAAAAACGGTATTTCGTTATAATTCCATAAGTCTCTCCGTAAAGTTTGTTCTTACGTATTGTTACGTATTAGACTGATTGAATGAATATTATTGGTTTTAATATCTTGTACGTTGAATCTACTCGTAATATCGTTGTTCAGTCAATCTGTTAGTACAGGAAACTAGAAGGCATTGTGGCGTAAAACACGGATAAATGCAATGCCGTCATTTTTGGTGGCCAGCTAACTCTAGATTTTTGGCATTTTTCACATCTCATTCAACTTACCTGACCGCCTGAAAAAGATACTATTGTTACTCAACTCCTTCTGCTTCTTTTTGGGTGGACAGGCAACAAAATTTAGCGCTGTCATTTTTTATGGCCAGCTTCCTCTAGAGTTTTGGATTTTTTCACATATAGGTCAATCCACCGATACCTTGTTAAGAATTATGAACATTGCTCAATTTCTTCTCTCTCTCTTTGGGTGGACAAACAAACAAATGTTGTACATGCAGTGGTAGCTCTTAATTCGCACCTTCTATTTCGGACTGCAGGTTTGAATCTTAGCGCTCTCCTTATTCGGAAGTTCCTCATAAAAAATCTTTTTCCCCAGAAATCTCTATTATGGAACTATTTTTGGACTTTGCAGATAAATTTACGTGACAAAAACAACAAATTTGACGAAAAAGAGTGATCACAAACATGAAGAATACTTAAATAAGTTTTTTTGAATATTATCTTATATTTTCTTCCGTTACCGTCACTTTTGTAAGAGAAACCCAGTATGCACAACACATCATAGAAAATATTTCCGCTGTCAATGTCGGGTTGACTAACAAAAAATAGGCATTTTTTTCTATGCGTGAAGAATATATATACACCTCATACACCTTCATAAATGAATACTCGCTTGTGAAACATGAAAAAGCTCATTCTGTGCATTTATTCATCAAGAAAACGGAGTGGCAGTATAGCAAGCGTAAACGTGCTGTTTCGTTGTGCCAAGAGTTCTGATAATGCAGACAATCAATGCGTAGGCTACTACGTCAAGACCAAACCTTTAACATGCTTACTCATAGAAAAGCTTGAAAACGAGAGTGAAGAAGCTTTGAATGAATGTCTCACTAGTCGATAAAAATATCTCTCAAGCGAAGCAGTTTTGTAAATCGAAAGCTATGAGATGAAAGAAGATAATGGAGATGGTGCAGCGTATACGATCTATGACAGCATACTGATATATGAAGAGAGAATGAGAATATAAAAAATAATTTCGAGTTTTTTCAAACCGCTGCAAAATTAATTTGCTTATTATTTTTATTTCGAGAAAGTTCCCAAGATAGTCAGGGCTTCAAAGCGGCAGTGGACGCAGTTAGCTACGAGCTGTTGCCAAAGAGCACCAAACTTTATAAGGAGACTTTTTTTAATTCCAATGTAAATCTCCATTCTACTTGTTGGTGAATTTTGTGTTTAAGTCTAGTACTAACTGTAAGTTTAGAGAGAAAAAAATTAATTCCTAAATATGTTAATGCGTGCATACTTTCGCTATTTAAAGTGGTAAAGTAAAAAAAAAGTGACAATCTAACTAATTACACTGCTAATGTTAAACTTGTAATCACATCTGACCTGTACTAAGTTACCCATAAAACAATTTTTTATTTCAGTTACATTTTCTTTCTTTATTCATGAGGGTGACTGCTCTATTATTTTACTACCGCTCGCTCTTAATTCGGACTCTGTCCTAATTCGGAATGTTATTTTTGACGACGCAATCGGTCGAATTATGAAAATCTACTGTATATACTTAAATCTTCAGCGCAAACATCAACACCGCTCTTCGCTTCGCTCGCAGTTGATTAAATGAGATTAATATTTTTTCTATTAGTGTTCCCGATGCCAGTACTCAAAATAACTTTGTAGAAGTTTTATTCAAATTTTGGACAGTTATTTACTCTAAGATGTATTTTTTAAAGCAAGTAAATAGTTATAGAGTATTACCGACCGAAAACCTTCAAGGGCGGCAGGAAAGTTTCGCCTCAGTTTTTGTGTTCATTAATTTAAAAGGCATATCTGTTGACCTGCCTTAAAAGAATATAAATACCGACTGTGATAACTCCGAACGACAAGGGTTACTTACACATACCAAAAAAATGTTTTGAAATCTCAATAGTTTTTCAATGCAGCGCAAGGCGTTACCAGTAGGCGTCAGCTAACCCCTAACACAAAGAAATACAGCCCCTGAACCCGAAGATCTCCTCTGCTTCAATTTTTAAAAAAAGACAACGGTCGATTAGGTTATAGCGTCCGGTTTTGCTTATGCAATAATCTGTCCATGAAAAAGATAGCACACGCAATATAAAAGTGGCGTATATTATTAGAGAAAAAATATACGTAGTTTTACCTCGAGGTTTGATGTTCATTCTCAACGATCAGTGCTGTAGCAGTAGGGCCGAAAAAAGCATGTCTCTATTTTCAAAGCACAATAAAGTTGTATCGCGTCAGTCAATATTTCTACGTGCCTGCTGAATGTTGAAGCAAGAGTGTCTATAACATAATGATTTCTAGTGTGATTTGGGAGAACACTCACGTGGTACACCATTATTCGGATAATATACGGTGCTCTTTAGTAAAGGAACAATAGTATTAGAATCCAAGTATGCGTTGTGACTTTCCTGACGACTTCTGTTGCTTATGTAAAGTATTAGCTCTAACTTCAAGAAACAGTTTGAATTCAATTAAGTTAATCGGTGTTGTCTATGGAAAGACACGAAAAAATCCCCTCCCCCTACATATTGGAGTTGAGAGGAAAAGAATTTGAAAAAATCGAGATCAACAACGTCCAGTTTGTGAGAAAAACAAATGGAAGACAACAGACCTCGTGCTCAACAACTGCCATATGCGTTCAGATATTAATAAACAGTGAAAACACAACCAATCTCCCAACTACGTTTGGTTGCATTTAAAAGGAATGGAAAAGCACTCTGCAATAGAAAGCAACAACAGTGATCCAATGGCGTCAATTAAATGAGCTCAGTATGATCGAACACTAGAGTCACTGAACGGTCTTACACTGTCAGCATGATGGCAACTTCTTTACTTTGATACCTGCAACAGTGTACGGGAGATAGGCTGATGTGGCATCAAAATGAATACCTCCCTTATTTTCTCAAATATTTTCCTCTTTCGGTGACCTGAGCTACTGTAGTTATTTCCTTTACTCCACTGCTATCAAGCTGATCTTTTCTAGGCTCTTCTGATATTTTCCTGGTTCACTTTGTCTCCGTTAAATAAATCGAAACCTTGTTAAGCTTCCTACTCACGCACGCATTTACAAAAAGTTCACCTAGACAATGCAATTGTTTCACTTCAGCAGAATAAATACAAACAATCCGGGCCTTCAGCTTGGTCTACGTTCTATGTTGCGGTAAGAGTTCACAGTCGCCACTGGTTCCAATAAATCCAAGAGGATGACCCCGGCCCTTCCTGTCCGAGAAGAAGGTACACATCACTTTGCCTACAGATGACTGCGTCGAGATCTTGGACTTCTTCTCTGCCTGTTGAGTGTGAGTGGTACCATTCCATCTCTGCCGCCACTCTGAAATCGACGAAGGAACCTCCGTGTTTGTGACTATCTGGCGCCATTGGAACCATGGATTCCACGAAGTGCTCATTTTATTAGCATCTAGGTTTTTATCAATTCAAACAAAAGTCAACCTGCGGCCTATATAATTAATCCCCATGCTGGAGAGGGGCACGCAAAATATAAATGCATAAAAATAAATGAACAACGGGGGCCGGATGTTCAAACACTTCGCAATGTTACGAGTAGGATCGGATGCAACAACATAACTGTTAAAATTTAATTTTTTTCTCTTCGATTCAACTACTTAGTATAAGTCTTACATTAAGTCATTCATTGCTTAGAGGTTCAAGCCACGTTGATAATAAAATTTACTGGGATCGGTACAACGAAGTGACTGAATCTTAGTCGTGATATCGCTACTTCTTTATGGAATGTACAGTTTACGTTATCGTAAATTAAGAAACATCTGAACATCTCTTTACTGGTCTTTCACAGTTGTTTCAATCGGGAAATACGTAGCTTGAGTTCGATAACAGCATAACAGCATCCTGAGCGATGGCCCTACACAACGCTAGTGTCTCATATGGCTGAAATAACGTAAGTTATCTCATCACATAACAAACTAGAGCACACTGAGAGCGCATACCTCCGCCAAGTGAGCCAACGGTAGCAAATATTAAAATTGGCTCTGAAACCATAATTTTCTTTGCATAAACTCCAAAATCTAATCATTTGTGGCTTTTTCTATTAATAACAGCTTGTTCTATTTATTTGAAGATCCGTTCATAACTTTTTGAGTTATACTGTTAACAAACGTTATTACAAAAAAAATATGAGTCAAACATACAAACGAACTAACCGATCTGCACCAAAAGTTGATCATTTATGTCTTTCCCATTGCTAACAATTCCTATAAATTCCATAAAGATCAATTCATTATTTTTTGGGTTATTGTGCTAACAAGCATAAAATTAAACACAGTGACAAACGAACGAACGAACAAACGGACCATTACCAAAATTTGGTCATCTACTCTTTGTTAAATACCTAACAACTCATGTTAATTTCATCAAAATCCATCCATAACTTTTTGAGCTATGGCATCGAGAAAAATGATGCAGACAAACAAACAAACGGATGGACATATCTTCACCAAAAGATAATCATCTGTTCCTCCTAACATACCTAACAATCCCTGTAAATTTCATCCAAATCGGTTCATAAATTTTTGAGTTATTTTGGTGACAGACAAAGGTACAGACAGACAAACACGGCGAAAACATAACCTCCTTGGCGGAGGTAACTACTGTAATATGTGACGTCACAGCTCATCAAGCATCTCTATACGTCCTCGAGAGTGTTGACTCCACTGATTATGATTATCTCTGACGATCTGTGACGTCACGTATTTGTTTGCTCATGTTAGCTCAGCCGCGGAGTCCCCATGGATGCTTGTCATTTCTAAATTAAGCATTACTCTACTTTATTTGAAAATTCATGCAATATTTTATTGCACAATCATTGAAGGGTTAATAAGAGAAGTAGAGTAACACTTAAAATTAAACTTAAGGCGTAACTGCATAACGGATATTAGCCCTCCAAATGCAGACTTACAGAAGGGAGTTTTACCCCTGTCTTCTGAAGTGATCTCACTGAAACTTCATCACTAACATAAATATAAATTGAGCAGCTGTAGCAGGCGCAACGGCTAGTTAAGGGGCGTTTTAGTCTTTCTGCTGAAAATGCTCTTGCGGTGCACAAAGACGTAGTCCGCCATGTTACTGGCCGTGAAGCTATAAAGATCGTAGCCGCGTTCATCAAACCTGTAAAAATTCAGTTTATTATAATACATACAAGTTACGTAAAATGTAATAGGGTACCTTGCATATAGATCTGCTAATAGCTTGTACGGTGTAAAACAACAAATAAGCAGCAACGTTTGCAGCAATTAAAAAACTAAATGCACAAATCTCTTCATTCCCTTGACCGCCGGGTCCAATATAAATCCCTCCACCCGCTGGGCTGGTTGCGTGGGGGTTTGTTAACCTCATGGAGTTTCTCCGTTCATACGTCGCCAGGTTGGTGTGATTTAATAATAATAATACCTGCCTGTGGAAATGAGACACAAGGGTTGGAATTCCTGGCGAGACAACACTACCATGACATCCACGACTTCGAATACGTTCTTCTAAAATTCCTGGCATTGTTAAATTAGCAGTTCCTACCTTTACAGAAATCAAGCTTCTCTTGTGTCATTTTTATGAAGTGGGTAATGGTATTCGTGCATTCAGATATAAGTGAAACCTATGCTGGGTGCGCAAAGTTGAGGTAATTTTACCAAGAACAGCAGTATTCGGGTAAAAAGTTGAGTAATTTTACCAAGAACAGCAGTATTTGGGTAAGAAGTTGAGTAATTTTGTCAAGAACAGCAGTATTCGGGTAAAAAGTTGAGTAATCATACCAAGTACAGCAGTATTCGAGTAAAAAGTTGAGGTAATTTTACCAAGAACAGCAGTATTTGTGTAAAAAGTTGAGGTAATTTTACCAAGAACAGCAGTATTCGGGTAAGCACAACTTTTTATCCTGTTGATGTTGCTATTGGCGGATGACACACCTGCATGGAAAGCTTGTCATGACTGTTACATATGTCATATTTTGTAGTAATCTACGAAGCATCATGTAATGCCATATATATACAACACTATTATATTTCACGGTTTTTCTAATGATTTACGGTTTAATCAAAAGCCCCAATAATGTTTGGCAGGAAAGTAATTTTTGAGGTTCTCAAGCTTTTACATAGTTATTATGTAAAATCATGTCAAGTTTATTATAGAGCGTTTGCTAGATGCTTGAACGTTTACATAACGATAAATTTGCATGTTACAGTTATTGGATGAATATTTCTCATTACAAGGGATTCGCATTCTTTTTTCAGTTTCATTACCTCCGCCAAAAAGGCTATGTTTTGTGGAGTTTATTTGTTTGTCCTTCTGTCTATACATTTATCTGTCACTGAAAAAAGTTAAGGACAGATCTTTACGAAATTTATAAGGATTGTTATATATTTTAGGAGGAACAAATGATCAGTTTTTGGTTAAGATCCTTTCGACAGTTTGTTTGTCTGCCTCGTTTTTTTTTTTTTTTCTTTGTAGCATAACTCAAAAAGTTGTAGACAGATCCTTATGATATTTACAGGAATTGTTGGGGTTGTTACTTGAAGCAAATGACTAAATTTTTGTGTTGAGCTGTTTGTCCGTTTGTTCCTATGTTTGTCACAACAGAAATCAGAAAGTTATGAATAGATCTTCTTGAGATTTGTAGGAATTGCTAAAAGTGTTGAGACACAAATGGCTAAAGATTGGTGATGATCCTTTAATTCATTTGGGTGTTTGAATAGTGTTTGTGGAAATATTTATCAGCGACATAACTCTAAAAGTTAGGAACGGATCTTTCTGAAATTTTCTCGAAATTATTAGAAATGTTTAAGACACAAATGATCAAATTTTGGTGATGACCGGTAGGTCCGCTTGTGTGTTTATAACCCGCAAACAAAGGTGATAGGGGTGATATTGTTTTCGTTGAAGATTTAACTATAAATGTTTGCATATATATATATATATTTATGTAGATTTGTCTGTCCACTCAAAAAGTGGTGAAGGAGTTGAACAATATTCATATATTTTTTTGCAGGGAGTCTGGTGGGTTGCCCTCGATGTGACCCAAGCCAAAAAACTGGGACTAGCTGGCCATAGAAAATGACGGCCATGAAATTTGTTTTCCACCAAAAAACAGGTAGAAGGAGTTGAAGTACGTTCATTTTTTTAGCAGGTAATCTGGTGGGCTATCCTTAATGTCACAGATGCAAAAAATAGGATTAGCTGGCCATAAAAAATGACGGCAATTAAATTTTCTCCCTACTTAAAAACAGGTAAAGGAGTTGATCTATATTCAAGATTTTTTCCCAAGAGTTTGGTAGGCTGTCCTCGATGTGACCCATGCCAGAAAACTAGGATTAGCTGACCATAAAAAATGACAGCGATGAAATTTACTTCCACGCGGGTGATGGTCTTACACCACGAGTCGTTCTACGTAGTTGATTGATGCTTGTGAAAATGTTTGCCAAAACATAACTCCAAAAGTTACGAATATGTATGAAATTTGCAGGAATTATATTAGAAATGTTAGAGGCACAAATGACCAACTTTGGTGACGCTCGGTTCATCAGTTTATGTTGTTGTCTAATATTTCTCAAAATGGGTTGCAGAACATAACCCAAAAATTTATGGACGGATCGACAACAAAATTGCAGAAGCTGCTTTTACTGCCCAGAGACTCCAATGACCAAATTTCGGCGATAAAGAAGAGAAAATCCTAGTTCCAGGACCAATTTGTATTTCTCGCTAACTTTGATTTGCTTGGTGGAGGTATGCGCTTTGAAAGGGCTCTAGTCACTACCTAATTTTATAACTGTTTTGGCATTTAAACATATGTAATTTACAACCAAAAGCTAATTGCGATACAGCATTCTCTCACCATTGCACGAAGGCCTCATCGCGCTCATTGTCATAAGAAGCGTCATCGTCAGTGAGCCGCCGCTGGTGCTCCACAAACCATACGTCCACCGTCACCGAGTCGAAGGGGAAATGTCGGATGGCGTCAGCTTCTGCACCTGCGTAACGTGATTGGTAGATTAGATTAGATTAGATAGGCGGCAGTAGACGAACCAAGAGGCCCATTCCCAAAGAGAGGCCGGGACTAGCACCCCGGCTTCTTTGAGCTATTGCCATTATGTTAGTAGGATATAGAGGATTGGGGAAACGAG
>LQNS02276866.1:23509141-23538640 GCA_001587735.2 Parhyale hawaiensis
TCTCTCTCCCGCTCCAACTACACAGTTTGATGTCACTAAGCTCCGCATGTCAGCGGCTCTTGAACGTGCTTGCGTGCATTCAAGATCGTCTCTTGGGCATGGACTCTTCACCCCCCCCCCCTTTTTCTCTCTCTCTCTTGTCTCCTGTCCTCTATATCCTACTAACATAATGGCAATAGCTCATAGAGTGTCGGGGCGTATGTTCCGGTGTCTCTTAGGGAATGGGCCTATTGGTTCGTCTACTGCCGCCTATCTAATCTAATCTAATTCGACTCTTGACTAGCTGCTCAATCATCAGCTGTGCGGTCGTTTAGGTGCGCTCAGATGTTAGACATCGAGTTTCCCGCCAAATAGTAAAAACTCTCCACTATTTATGTTTCAACGAAAATTTTTCTTAGATTTTAGGGTAGTTTTGGCTCCCGGCGGCACTCCAACATGGCTACTGATCTGCAATAATTTCGTGAACCGATTGTCAGTCCATTCATGCATAAGTCCGAGCAGGCGGCGACTATCGTAACGAGAGCGACAGCAACAAAATGAAAGTCATATTGTATTGGCTAATGAAAGTAAGGGCTCGTTTGATGGGCTCGTCAGAATGAATTTTAGCCAATCTCAGTCGTCTGAATTCTCAAATAAGAGAGTTAATTTTGCCACTTTGAATTGTGCTGTGGGTACTAAAGGCATGCTCAATAGGCTTGAGACTGCTAGAAACCCCATTTTGAGGAGCATGACTAGGTTTCCGGCCGTTTTATGCGTAAATTTAATCAACGCTCAAAATTCCATTCAACAGAGCGACGCCAAGGCACCTGGCTGAGGTTCCGACGGGTGGTATTCCGGAACTTTCAATGGGAGCACGGCTTCGTTCCGGAACCTCCGATGGGGGCACGGCTTCGTTCCGGAACTTTCAATGGGAGCACGGCTTCGTTCCGGAACCTCCGATAAGGGCACGGTTCCGACCCATTGAATCGAATTTCAAGCGTTGGCTCTCTGTAGGATACCCTAGAGTCTCCCAAAACTTCAGTCATGCTCCATCAATTGCATTTTCCATCTTGCTGAACGTTATCGGGTTGTTTCTTACACTGGTGGTGCGATTCAAAATGGTGAATCTGTCGCTCGTGTTTGACGTTCCGGACACGTCAGAGTCAAACCAGGGTAGCGGAGTCGGATTCGGCCGGAGTCAGAGGATTTGAGGGGGAGTCGGAAAATTTGAGGGGGAGTCGGAATCTCAATTGATCTAGGAGTCGGAGTCGGAATTTTTAGTCCGACTCCGACTCCGGGATACTATTTATAAACAAATATCAATCAATTCCAAATTTTCAGTCACAAATTAAAAAAATGTAAGTGTGGATTTTTTTTGCACTTTTCTCTTTCACAGCTATAGCTACTATGTATTTTCCTATTCCATATGATGAGGCCATGGAGAAAATGTTGAGTAGAACTTTCGCACCTTGTACATTATGTGAGGGGAGGCATGGGGGGCAAAATGATCAATTTTAGACCGATTGTTTTGAAATTTGCATAGTATATGTATTTATGTAAAAGAAACACATTTTGCTCATACAATTTTTTTGGTTTAGGACTTCCTTTTTCAGATAATGGGAAATTATAAATATAGGTGTAGATATGCATTTTTCCTAAGTTTCAAAGGAATAGAATTCCATGAGCAGTGACAGTTTTGGAATCTTTTAAACAGTTTGGACATTAAATTGAAGACATCAGGACATTAAAAAAAAATTGGGTTAAACTTGCACCTGCTACATTATGTGAGGGGGGGGGGGACAAATACTCAATTTTCTAACGATTGTTCTGAAATTTGCGTATTGTATGTATTATTGAAAAAGAACCACATTTTACTCCTATATTTTTTTTTTATTGAGGCCTTAGTTTTTGAGATAATAGAAATATATATGAATATATACCCATGCATTTTTTCTAAATTTTAATGGAATATTACTCAATAAGTTTTCATGCTACAATAAAAACAATGACAGTTAAAGAATACTTGAAACATTCCTAAGAAAACTATTCAGCAGGATTTTTTCAAAACTGATTTTCCCCTATATTTTAGTAAGGTAGTGATTGGACAAAATAGAAAATGGAGAGGCCAGCACAGTAGTTTTGTTGAGAATGTTTTAAGGATTCCAAAACTGTCATTATTTTTACTGTAGCATGAAAACTCATTGAGTTCTATTCCTTTGAAATTTAGAAAATATGCATAGGTATATTGTTATACTGTATTTACTTCCCTTATCTCAAAAACTAAGGCCTAAATGAAAGAAATTGTAGGAGTAAAATGTGTTTCTTTTTTCAAAAATACATACACTATGCAAATTTGAGAACAATCGGTAGAAGATTGAGTATTTTCCCCCTATGCCCCCCTCACATAAAGTACCAGGTGCAAAAGTTTTACCAAAATTTGTTTAATGTCCTCATGTCCTCACCTTATTTGTATTTGTTTAATGTCATCACTTTAATATCCCAAATGATGCAAAATATCATTGTACAGTATATGTACGATACACCTAGCATCTTTAACTTGATACATATATGTTTGTACTAGCAAAAATTATTTGGACATGTTTTATTTTTACATCAAATATCTACTAGTTGGACCTAGGAGTCGGACTCGGGAGTCGGAGTCCGTAGTCGGAGTCAGAAGTCGGAGTCGGAAAATCTGGAGGGCTAGGAGTCGGAGTCGGACCGTGAACCCTCCGACTCCGCAACCCTGCGTCAAACTTCGAAATTTTTTTTCTCTAGCCAATCGGCACCTATAATGCCGGTAATTAAGTAAAAATAAGGATTTTTTAGATGGTCCCTAGAAGTGATCATGTTCTTGTGGTGTTCTGAAATTCTGACGCTTCAACGTGTTACAGCTCGACTGCTATTGCGATGGTATGCCTCCCTAAGCCAGTAAATATTTTTTTTTTATTTGCAGAACTAAGCGCTCGTACCTGATAGGGGTAGTTGTAAGGCGATATACAGGCGTTAACTGTCCAACTTCTCCTTTTCTTTTTCAGAAGAAGCCCAAACATGTCCTTGTCAGGCTCTATGAGCAGACCCTGCCAGCCTAACCGCCTCTCCAGCACTAATGTGTTGGACATGAAGATGCCATCCAGCGCTCCTGCTTCCACGAAGTATCCACCTTCGATTGGGGCATCCAAGAAGAGCTTTTTTATTGCTGTCTTGTAGAATGCATACGAAACTGTCTCTCTGAACCCATAAGTTCCGGTGAAGTCGGACTTCGAAACTCCAGTGGGTGGGAATAAGTACCTGGACATATAAAAAAATGCGCAGTTTAGGGTACAGTCACTCATCTATTCCCTCTCTTCTAATGGGTCGGCCTGCCCGAAAAATTCTCTCTGATTCATAGATTGGACGAGGAAAGAACTTAGGTGCAATAAGGACTAGAATCCTAAGCGCTCATAAGTATGTGAAGGAAGAAATATGAGCAAAAACCCTATTCGAGACAAATTAGGTCTACTTCTTCGAACTGACCTGTTACTGTAAGCAAGCCTCTTATCCGGGCTCCAAACAGTAGGCATCTGCTCGGAAAACAGGATTTCACAGTTCACTAAAGTTCCACTGGTACTTACGTTTCACAACAGAACCGAAAACAAAATATTCAGTGCGACCACAAAGATCCTGCCGTTGTATAAAATTACCCCTCAAACTTTTTTTCATAACCCCAAATGCACTGCGAACATTTAAACTTTACAGAACGGTGCATGAGATGGAGATGGTGTATAAGATTTCGGGAGGGATACTGCACACTTTTGAATAGTGCACACTTTAGAATTATGTTGGAGGCTATCTAACTCCCACAAAATGCTAATTATTGTTCGCTATACTTACTTATGCAGTCAAATAGATAGTGATTGCTTAACGTCCTCCAATCTACCGAATGCAATACGGCGGGGACAGATTTTTCGAGCCATTGAACATCCGTTCGAATTCGAGGCCATCGACTGAATGATAAGCTACAAACAGATGCAATAATGATAATGATTTTAATTATTCCGAGATCATTGCTTAGGTTAATGCAACTGGTTTTCAACTCAAACCTGTAGCAAAAAGAAGTTGCGCTATTCCCAAGTCACTGCATACTAGTAACATCACTGGAAGGCTATTCACCTAGATAGCAGCTGGTCACAACTTACTTATTCCTAATTTCCTTGATGAGCTTGGGATCGTCGGGCTTCAGTGGACCAATGAGTCGGAACTGGAACTCGAAATCCTGCTCAGTGTCGGGGGCGGCTCCCTGCTCGCTGGCACCCCGCAGTACCTGTTCAGCCGGAATGTGGCACATTACTGTATATCAATGGTTGTCGGAGAATTAACCCTGTCTTTATTGAATTAATTTGCCCTTTCTCTCTTAAGAATAATACTATCTGAAGTGCAACGTATAAGTTATTGCATAAAAGAATGTGTTAACTGATTAGCATATCTACCAAAGAAACAGCACCAATTACGCGTCGCGTGTTGCTACTATTCAAGTCAATTGCAGACTTGCAGTAGTACCGGAGTAGTTGTTTGCATGCCTCGAGTTTTCTATACACTGTAGAAGGCGTGGGAAAGACGTCTGTGATTCGGCTCAGAACGTTTTCTTCGATTTTCTGCAAAGCATTTGCCGAAGCTCTGTACAGGAAGGATACCGGGCTACCCAACTTTTTTATTACCTCCATCTGTGAAGTTATGTTTTTGTCTGAAATTGTCTATATGTCTGTTTGTGAGCAAGCGAACTGAAGCAGCTATGATTGGATCTTCATGAAATTACGGAGATTCGTAGGTATGCTGGAAGGAACGGGAAGATTAAGTTTTGATTGAGATCCGTTTAACCGTTTGTTTGTGTGGGTATCAATTTTTTTAATAACTTAGACTTTCACGAATTTTATGAAATTTGCAGGAAATTTTCGGAAAGTTATGAGGAGCAAATCACCAAATTTTTGTAATATGCTACTTCTTTTGTTTGACTCTATGTTTGTTTTAGTGTTTGCCAACAACACGACCCAAAAAATTATAAATGGAACTTTATCAAAATTTAATCGAATTTACAGGAATTGTGAAAATTGTTAAGAGGCACTTATGACTAAATTTTTGTGCGGATTTGCTCACCGTTTAGTGAGTTTTTCCATGTTGGCCGTTTTGTACGTTAGAATATGACTCTAAAAATGTTGTTCGGATCTTCATAAAACTTCCAGAAACTGCTAGGAATGTTATGGAGAACATGTCCACCCAATTTCGGCGATGCTAAAACAGAAATCCTGAATTTAGGACCAATTTCAATTTTTCTCTGCATCTTTCTATTGCTTGGCGGAGATCTGCGCTGCACGAGTGCTTCCTCTAGCTCTCTGCAACAGCAGTGTCTCTAATGATTCCGTTGGCTCAGCTTAAGATATTCGTTAAACAGCAAGCCAAGCGTAGCAGACAGAAAAAAACATGTACGAGCTCTAGTCCTAAACTTTAACCAGTTACTGAAAACGCAGGGCAGTGTGCTAGTAAATCAATGAATCTATTCCCACCTGCATTTATTTACGCCCGCAGTCATGGTTCTGCCTGTCATAATTAGAAGTATTTTTCGATTAAACTTAAAATTCCATGTCTATATCGCAAAATTGTGTTTTTTTTTTTTAACAGTGGGACATCTGCACTACGTGTTTTGCATCGTATGTGTTTCTTTATCTCACTGCTATTATTGAAAATCAACCACAAAAATTACTGTTGGTAGAACCGCAAGCTTAAAAACATGTAGAGCAACGAGCCACGATTTCCTGCTACTTAATTTTTCGAAATAGCCCTCACCCTACAGCAACAAGGATAACTTTGAATTCACTGCTGCTACTAGTGTTCAAAAAATAAAGGTGAAGCTACTAGTATCGTCCAACTAGTAATATGCTGGAAGCGGCTGGTGTGGCACCGGTGTGCCAGTTGATCACCCCAGTGATCTTTCGGTGAGCAGTCTCTGGGTGGACCCGCTTGGGACTGAGCGTTTCCTCGCTTCTCTTTGTCTCTTCAACTTCCGCCCCCCCTCTGCCCAGGCCCTCTCCGGAGCCTCCTTCCCAAGTTGGCATTGGTGGACCCTAACGATGGCAACGAACAACATCAGTCACTGGCAGTCTCTACAACAGCTGAAGTTGATGGAGCTTTCAAACTTTCTAAATGCACATAAAATTGACGCAATGTTTTTCCTTCCAGGACCGGCACCGATGGCGAGCTTTCAAGAATTGTCACAAAATATTGACAGCTATAGCCCGAATCTACTCGATACATTTACTCATATGTCAGTTACATTTTTGCAACTTTTAAAGTATGTACAGACGCTAGTCAAAAGAACGAGTTGCCTCAGCTAATCGTCCGAAAGTTCTGTCGAGCCCTTGTAAACACAGCTCTGAGTTTTCCAAACATGGGTAAAAAATGCTTGCCGCCAGTCAAGTTTGCTCAGCTAGTGCAGCTAGTACAGAGTTTCGGACATCTCTTCAAAGAAAGTCAACGCATGCAAACAAGGAGATGACAAAATTCGTTCTTTTGACTAGCGTGTGTACAATCTCTTAGGTTAGGTCTCCTTGCATCTCTCAAGTTCTTAGACACAGCCTCATGCAGTGACATTGCATCACTTCTTATTACTCTTCTCACAGAATCGTTGGATATTTAAGTACCGTTATTCCTGCACGTAGCAGTAATTCATGTTGGCCTGGTTATGCATAACTGACATTAGTATCTTTTTACGTTTCGTATGTCATACTCACTGTAAAGCAACCGATGACAAGCCCCAAAGCGGCAAATTTTCTTCTGTGCTTAGCAAATGTTGCTAATTTTCTGGGCCACAGCGTCACGGGCTTCAGAATATGTGTGGAGCTCCTCATTACTCAAAATAGTATACAAACTACGCACTTCTGATAACAATGATTTTTCTTCGCGAAAGATAAATGAAACAAATCCGCTGTCTACGAGGACTGCATTAACTGCCGCGCTCACTGCCCTTGCTCCACTAGCTCAGGTGAGAAAACAGTTGCAAGGAAGATGAGGTACGAAGATAGTGGCGCCCTCAATGTCCTGCTCCAGTGCCACCGCCAACTATCGGACTTTTGAAATCAGAAATGCAAATAATAAAGAGAATTTACGATTTCAGGACACAAATAACATTCCAGAAATGGAAATGGCTTTCAGAATATCCTAAGAGTATCTCATTTCTTGCAGTTCTCAGTCACAATACTACTTGAAGAGATTCTGCGTCATCATGAAGTTACTAGATCTACCATAGTTCCGTAACGTCTCATTTACTCACAAATAACTGAAAATATTAAAACCATGCTCAATGCAGATACAACTATTCACTAATTGAGATAAAGTACTTCAACTAGTTTGCGAGCTCTCCCTCCGCCAGACAATCAGCAAAGATGTTCCCTAAGATAGAAAGCCGCAGACCTGCTACCCCTTTCACTGGAGCTCTAAAGAGCCACACGCTCATCGCTATACGCAATATAAGTGAATATTTCCTCAAGTCTGTAACTATATCACCTGTTTGCTAATTCTCCTATGCTTCAGATGGAAATATGGCGTCATTTTTCCTTGTAATACAGCCAAAGTTAACAGCAGAATCCACCCGGAAAAAGCACGAAATGGGCCTGAAAACACATGTTCTGATCGCTCATTCCCCGATGTTTTGTGTGACCTGACCCTGCTCTGCGTCCTACGGATTGTGAAATATAGCGAACATGAGGGGAAAGTTCGAATAACACTCTTCTCCAGAACATACTCGCCTGCTCATAGAGTGTGTCAGCCATAAGTCTGGTTTTTAAGAATGGCTTAAAAGTTTTACTACAATAACAATTTTATAATTTTTTATATTAAGGTTAGCGGCTACTTTGTTGCTCCAGATTATTTTTTCATATTGGAGATAAATTGTATTGTGTGGCACAAAGAAAGCGTGAAACAACTGTGGAGTTACGTTTCAGGCGACAGTCGTTTAACAACTCAATTTAATCTCATAACGGGATAGAGGAGCGTATCGCTGCTGTCGCTCTAGGAAAGGAGTTCATCACGGAGCTTTTCATGTCTCTTTTGTTTTCCTACCCTGCCCGCTTGCCAGCGGGCATGAGATTCATGGAAGGAACTGTTTTACGTCTCCGAAATTTCTTTTTTTTTCCTAACATACTTTGTTTACTCTGATTATATTAGATTAGATAGACGGCAGTAGACGAGCCAAGAGGCCTATTCCCAAATAGACCCCCAAACTTGCGCCCCGGCCCTCTATGAGCTATTGCCATTATGTTCGTAGGGTATAGATGACTGCAAAAGAATAGAAAAATAGGGGGGTGGGAGAATCTCAGTGACGATGATGAATGCACATAGGTGCGAACAATAGCCGCTGATATGCGGAGTGTAGAGATGTCAAACTGCGCAGTTGGAGCGGAAGAAAGAAGAACATCGTTTGAAGTAGCCTCGGAAGCTTTGGCCGTAAAGAGTTTGTGGAGGAGGAGTTCTTAGCTGTAGAGGACGTTTCTCCGAATGTATATCAAGACGATTCTTAAACGCGTTGACTGTCTCAGCACCAACAACGTCGGAAGGGAGTCTATTTCAAATGCCAACTATGAAATACGGATAGAACTACTGACTTAAGGTTGTTCTTCGAGCTTTATGCTTGAGTTTTGACTGTTGTTTCGCAAGCGAACATTCAATTCTCTTTCAGAGAGTGCCGTTGTAGGTACGTCGTTGAAGCCATTCATATACTTGAAAGTTTTTATTAGTTGCCCCTGGAATCGTCTTTACTCGAGAGAGATCAGACCCAGTTTTTTTAGGCGACATTCATACGACTTGTTTCGCAGCTGAGGTATCAATTTCGCTGCTCTGCGTTGGACTCTTTCCATGTTATCGATATCTTTACACAGATGTGGCGACCAGAATTGACAACAAATTCTACGTCTGGCCGCACTAACGCCTTGTACAAGGGAATGATGATGTCTTTGGATTTGTATTCAAAGTTTCTGATTATGAATCGCAGTACTCTGCTTGCCATTGTCATACTCCTGTCAAGTTGTTGACTGTGTTGTAGTTTTTTGTAATAGTGATTCCCAAGTCACGTTGTTCGGTGACAGCAGTCAATTCCGTCCCGTCCATTACCTCCACCATGGAGGTTATGTTTTCGTCGTGTTTGTCGGTCTGTCACCAATATAACTCAAAAAGTTCTTAACCGATTTGAACGAAATTTACAGGGATTGTTAAGTATGTTAGCAGAAACAGATGATTAACTTTTGGTGAAAATATGTTCATCCGTTTGTTTGTTTGTTTGTCTGCCTCACTTTTCTCAATGCCATAACTCAAAAAGTTATGAATGGATTTTTATGAAATTACCTCGAGTTGTTAGGCAAATAACAAAGAGTAAATGACTAAATTTTAGTAATGATCCGTTCGTTCGTTCATTTGTCACAGTTTTTAATTTTGTGTTTGTTAGCACAATAACTCGAAAAATAATGAATGGATCTTTATGAAACTTATAGGGGTTGTTAGTAATGTTGAAAGACATAAATGATTGAATTTTTGTGCAGATCGGTTTGTTCGTTTGAGTGTTTGACTCATGATTGTCATAACGTTTGTTAGCAGTATAACTCAAAAATTGATGAACGGATCTTCACGAAAATTGCACAAGCTGTTATTACTGTCAGAAGAGACAAATGATCAAATTTTAGAGTTTATAAAAAGAAAATCATGGTTTCAGAGCCAATTTGAGTTTCTTGCTACCATTGCTTCGCTTGGCGGAGGTATGCGCTCTCAGAGCGCTCTAGTTTTCAATGGAGTTGAAGGGTTCTTCAGCCCTTCTTGCATTACTGGGAGGGCTATCATTGCTTGACATCCTTAATAATCATAGACGGCAATATTCTGGCAGTAGAGGCGGTATGCGTATCTGAATTCACGGATATCCGCACGCTTTTCCCAATCCACAATCGGCGTACTATTTTTGCTGCACTGAATCAGATAGCACGTGTTCAGGTGCAGTTCTGAACTTCCGTTGTTTTGCTACTCGCTACACTGCACGGGAAGACAAATGTTTTGATTTAGGACGGCAGACGCACATTAGCGCTAATGCTGTCGCTATAGCGGTTTCTGACCAATTGTTACCACAGTTAATGCAGTCTGCCACTAGGCTACCTGCTGAAGCTCGTAGCTGTCGTCCCACTAGAAGCCTGTGCCCGCAGCTAACTTAAACGTAACTAGCTCCGGTCGTACTGCGTACACACGGAGAAGCTTCTGGTTATATGGGCGATGACGCAGTTTTCGAAAAAGTCATGGAAGTAAGAAAATATTGGCAACTGATTTATGAAGACAACTATGTGATAGATATAAATGATAAACCTGAAAGTATATAAGTATATACTGTATTAAAAAGGCCCCTTGACACGTCACTGTCATGGTATTTGCTTTCATAAACGTTGCATGCGAGATCAAACCGCAATATTTCATGAGCTCAATGCAATAGTTTGCAACAACATTGTTATCGACGAAACTACGAAAAAGAAGTTGATGCAATAATAACTAGAGTACTCTGAGAGCGCATACCTCCGCCAAGCGAGGCAACGGTAGCAAAAAATTTAAATTGGCTCTGAACCATGATTTTCTTTGTATCAACTCCAAAATCCAAGCATTTGCGCCTTTTCATGGTAATAACAGCTTGAGCAATTTTCTTCAAGATCCGCTAATAACTTTTTGAGTTATGCTACTAACAAACGCTATAAGAAACATGAGTCAAACATACAAACGGTTTAACCGATCTGCACCGAAATTTAATCATTTATATCTTTTAATATTACTAACAACCCCTATAAATTTCATAAAGATCCATTCATTATTTTTTGAGTTATTGTGCTAACAAGCATGAAATGAAAAACAGAGTCAAACAAGCGAACGAACTAACTGATCATCACAAAAATTTGGTCATTTACTCCTTGTTATATACCTAACAAGTCATATGAATTTCATAAATATCCGTCTCTAAATTTTTTAGTTATTTAAGGCCGGCATTGAGAAAAATGAGGCAGACAAACAAACAAACAAGAACGGATGTACGGATCTTCACCAAAAGTTAATCATCTGTCCCTCCTAACATACCAACAATCCCTGTAAATTTCGTCAAAATTCCTCCAAAACTTTTTTGAGTTATCTTGGTGACAGACAGACCAACAAACAAACAGACAGATAGACTAATCCGACGAAAACATAACCTCCTTGGCGGAGGTAATAATGGACGTTCTAGTGTTCCAGAAACAATCCAAAACTTGAACAAAAATTTTCCATGATACCACCTATATAAGAGCGAGTTATACCACCTGTATAAGGGCGAGTTATACCACCTGTATAAGGGCAAGTTATACCACCTGTGTAAGGGCGAGTTATACCACCTGTATATGGGCCAATTATATCACCTGTATAAGGGCGAGTGCGAGTGCGAGTTCACTCCTCCTCTATGAAAATGCGTTCACTCATCGACCACAGTTCATTTACAGAAGATAGTTGTGTCAGATTTGAGTGTAATCGCTACGCCCTTCAATTTTCAAAACTGTGACGTCTCACTTGCGTCACGCCGCTGTTGCAGGTAGGAATCTTTGGTATTTCCTCAGTGTCGTGACGTAATTTTGACGTCACAATTCTGAAGATTCCGAAGGCATAGTGCATACACTCAGATGTGACATACAGTAACTACGATAGTAAGTGAACTGTGTCATCGACTTGTCCGCAAGTGTTACGGTGCTTTGATAATAACAGAAAAGTGCAGTGTTCTCGCAAATTTGAAGAGATATCCATAAGTTAGCAAGTGACTCTTGCAGCGGACACTGGTCTGATGGTCAACATTTTAATAATTTTTTGTGGCGTACACAAAGTTGTGCTGACGCCGACGCTACAAAACTTTGGGACGAGTGGATGAACCAACACCTTAATGTGAATGGCGTGTGAACTCGCCCTAACATAACCAAGAGGCCATGTGTACATACCGTATATTGGCCCTCAACGGAATTGTTAACAAAGTCTAGGAGTCTAAGCAGTTTTATGAACACAGTAATAGGTATTAGCCAAGTCGAAGCTGCAGTATAATCGGCAGGGTAGGGAGAAACGTTCTCGTGTGCAACAGACTTGGGGTTAGACGCACTGCGTCAGGATTAAGTGACGGGTGTTATTTATGGAGTAGGTTAGGTAGTATCGATACGGTAGCATGAACGACAAGCGAGCAACGAAGCCTTGCATCACGTAGTGCCTGTTGAAGCGCAGCGCGGCGATGATAACACCGAGAAGTACTACAAAACTAATACAAAGTGATACAAATACTAATCTGCACACTTATAGTTTAGTTGCCAGGTGAGTAATCAGCAGAAGTCGTCGGCATGAAGCTCTTTAAAAAAGCGATATATACAGCAGTTTCTTAGTGAACAATTAAACACCTTGAAACCTCAACTGGCCACACCTGAAGGTAAAAGTAAAGTCAACTTTGACTGTACCCTCCTCAGGGAAACCCAAACACACTGGTTCGTGTAGCAAATATAGGTCAACTGGCCCCAGAGGAGTAAGTCGCAACCGACCCCGTCTCGCTAAGAACTATGACGCCGAAACGGAAGGTTCAGCGACTCGAGCCCCCCACACCTTCCCATTCCTGATCAGGCAAGTGCCCCCACCAAGCTGTGCATACCAAACAATTGCCGACTCAGCACTCCGGATGCCGCCGGATGACAGGCATGTCACTAAATCTCGGGACCTTTAGCACGGAAGTCAGACAGACATGGCAAGCTGCTGTTGTGAGTATAAAACACAACCGGCGGTTCAGAACAAATTTCCATGGCATGTTAGCAAACAATGAAATTCCCGGTATTGCTCCCGAATTATTCTCGAATTTCGGCATTCATAATTAGCAAAAAATTCAATTGAAATCCCGAGACTAAAACCCAAGTAGTAAAGAGAAGCTAATCGTCCGTTGCCAATACAGCCCTCGCTTTCGCTACTCTCACGTGTGGCATCGGAAAGCTAATCCTCGTCGCCAATACAAATTATTGACGTTATATAATTTTTGTAATGTTTATTGCCATTCCAGTTAATAATTTACGATACAAATTTGGGAACTTTTCGCACCATTCGTTTCGATCAATCGCTGTCATATTTCGGTAGTTCCACCAAATTTTTCACCATCGTTTCAGTTAATTTTGACGTTATTCTTAATTTATTATTCGCACGATTAGACGAATCATTTACTCGCGTAAGCAGCGAGTATACCGCCGCACTGTCAGTTCGGAAACTTCCGTAGGCTGAACCGTCTATTCACTCATTTTTCACCATTGCAATTTTTTGACCATAACAGTAACTGTATACATTTATTTCCATAACTAATAATAATAAACATATAATTTAATATATAGATCCAGCCCTCAAGTTAAGGGCAGAGCACCCTGTGAAACTTTCACGGTCTGACAAGGCCCTTCAGATGCATCAGTGGAACCTTCACATGGTAGCATGGCAATGCCGCATCTACTTCACAATAACACCTAGGCTCGATGTAGGTATGTTATTTTTTACGACCAGCCTCCTTACTTATGATAATTTATTTATAGAAGCTGCCCTGTTCAACTGGACCCGTGGAATTCTCATGGTATACAGCAAACCAAAGCAACCCTGTCTAACTGGACCCGTAGAAGTCCCATACTAGCAAACTATAGCTGTCCGGTGGTAGCAAACCATGATATAGGTTTCAACACAATTATCGTTGAAAGTCCAGGCCAAAAACTTGATTAAAAAGACCTTGCCAAGTGCAACGGATATTGCTGAGCTCGCCTTATCATAGATACGTCATCTACCCCAAGTTAAATCTTTAATTTTCTTCACTCTATTAATGCAGAGCGTGAGACTAAAGGTAGGTAGTAGGTACGAACGTTCATACTAGCGTTTTAATATATAGACTAGCGGGACCCGTGGAAATTCCGCGGTTGATGAATGTCTTTGCTTTTTAAAATTAACCAGACCTACGCTACGCTATTACAACTCAAATTAGTTTTAATGTAGTGCAGCCTTTCTAACGGAACTCACACAATCTAAGTTAACGCCGGTCACTTAACCCCTGACGAACTCTCTCGAACTCAACATCTTCCGTCTACCTTAACATATAGGTCTAAGCTAACACCAGTCATACATCGAATGCCCCAAGTGAGTTATAAAACATGTCGTAGCACCAATCTCCTCATCTCCTCAACGAATTACATCTAACGTAACGGTTGTCATCTAACTTACCGCACATCCTCTAACCTAACTATCCCATCTAATCTAGCGAACTTGCGCGACGTCTAACATAACAGCCTACAGCTAACGTAACTCACAAAATCTGAGGTAACTCACCTCATCATATATAACGTCGCTCATCTAACTCAACATACCTCATCTAACCCAGCGCACATCATCTAACTCAACGCACCTCGCCTAACTCAACGTACCTCACCTAACCAAACGCACCTCATCTAACCCAAAGAACCTCATCTCGTCTAATGTACCTCATCCAACCCAACGAATTTCATTTAACTCAACGCACCTCACCTAACTCAGTACTGCTCTCGCCTAACGTTTCTCAACCATCTTGAAGCTCCTTATCTTACCTAACGCTCATCGTCTAACTAAACTCCTCATCCAACATAACACTCCTCATCTAAGCTATCGCTTTGCAGCCATTTTAACGCATCTTGCCTAGCCCAACACACCTCATCAATCTCGATCGTCTCTCACCATTTAACACTGCTCTATTTAACTTGAAGAACCTCGTACAACTTAGCGCTTCTTATCTAACCTAACGCTCATTATTTATCCTAAGCTCCTTGTCAAGCATAACGCGTTTCATTTAAGCTATCGATTCTCAGCCAACCTAACGCTTCTCGTCCACTTTAACGCTACCCATATAAGCTATTGAAATTAGCGCTCCTCATCCAACCAAATGCCCCTCACCCGACCAAACGCTTCTCATCCAAACAAACACTCATTAATCAACATGGCGCTCTTTATTCACTCCAACGCTTCTAAATTAATCTAACTCACCTCAGGAGGCATAAGATGGGCGATTGGCTATGAGGTTAGGTTACTTAGGTTCGCTCATCTTATTTTATGGGGAGCAGTGCCTCCAAGGGATTGTGTAAGCTACCTTAGTTATTAGGTACCTTCGGATCATCTGTCTTTGGTGCCCACTTTGCATCATTCCTGATTTCATACTCCTTCTGATCTTACTTTCAAATGTTCTTCCTCTTCTTTTCGACCTCCTGTTTCCATGCGAGTTGGTTCACGTTCGTGCATGGGAGCCACATTTCTGTCGACATAGAAGTAAAGGTAACGGCAACTTTGACTGCATCCGCCCCTGGGAAATGCACACCCACTGGTTCGTGAGGTAAAGATAGGCCGACTGGGCCCAAAGGAGTAAGTACAGCTGCAGCCGACGATAGGGCGCTATGAACTATGAAGCCGAAACGGAAGGTCCAACGACCCGCCACCCCGTCCTACCATACGGTAGGTATCGCAATGATAACAATGCACACACTCAGATTTGCTGATTCAACGCGCCGAGGCCTTAACAAAGACCGCGCCTTGCTTGGGGATCATTCCGGATACCCCGACACAACCATGCTACACGCAATATCTGCAGCTACCATGAGTATAAACTGCTAACTATCCCTTCCTTTTCCTCCCTTGAATCACCATAGTTGTTTCTAGGGAGGCTTAAACAACTAATATGATTAACATAATAATTATGATAATAATCTAACGCTCTTCATCAGACCTAAAGCTTCTCATCCAACCCACAGCACCTCCTCTTAACAAATCGCTCTCCATCTAACGCTGCTCTATGTATTTAACTCCACGCCCCTCATCGAAACTAACACTCCTTAGCCAGCCTAACGCTTCTCTTCTAACATAACTTTCCTCGTGTAGTCTAATACATTTCATTTATTCTAACACTTATCAACCATCGTAGCGCTTCTCGTTTAATAACCACACGCTCGTCACTTAACCTAACATTCCTCCCTCCACTCTCACGCTTCTCGTCAAGCTAACACTCCACATCTACTCTTACACTCACAGCTCACACTCCAATCAAGCACAATTCGGTCTAACTCAAAACTCCAGAGCTATCTTTGCGTTCTTCATGTAACCCAACGCTTGTCACTTAACCTAATGAAGTTAACGAACGTAGCTACTGTACCTTAAATTCACATTGCTTTCAATCGTATAGCTCCCCTTTCATGACTGCGTTTCTCAAATCTTCGCTTACTTTCAATGTTTCACAAACTTGCTTGTCTTTTCATTACTTTTTTCATTCATTCGGTCGCGAGAGCTATGGAAATTCTTCGGTAGTGACTTGTTAGCTTTGCTAAGGAGGTGGTGTTTTTTGTCATTAAGATAACTAAAAAATATTTAAACAATTCTTGTAAAATTTACAGGACATGGCCGTTGAAACATGATTAAATGTCGGTGAATGTCCGTCTGCATATTGTTTTCTTGGTAATATGACTCCAACATTTATGAAATAATTTGCATAAAACCTGGAGTAATTTTTGGGGAATATTACAAGAAACAACTGACCGAATGTTTGTGATCTCTCAGTCCATTTGTCTCTTTGTCTTGATGTTTATTTTTATGTCTATCAGCAAATCACTTGGAAAGTTATGTACAGCTATTCCTGAAATTTGCATGATTTGTTAAAACATGCTAGAAGGAACAAATGAATACATTTTGGCGATAATCAGTTTGTTCGTATGTGTGCTTGATTTTATGTTTTAGTATTTGCTGGAATTTAACTTAAAAAAGTACCAAAGGATCTAAAATAAAACTACAGAAACTGTCATTAACGTTAAGAGGTACAAATGACCAGATTTTAGTAATGATCAAAAAGAAATAATGGCTTCAGGACCTAAGAGGTATTCGCGCTCCGAATCTGTTATTTTCTCATTGTTTATGTACGCTGTGAATAGGCAAGAAATACGCACACACCTGACCAATTTATCATTAAACTAGTGGACCCGTGCGTGAAAAATTCACGCAATGACCTATACGTTTGCCTAATGCCTTTAGGCCGGTGCGGAGTCTCCTCTTCTCTTATTTGCTTCTCAATTTTCTTTTTTTCTTCATTGATCCTTTGTCGTGCTGTCATCCTTAGGTTTTCTATATAGACAGGCAGAAGTAACATCTTGAGTAAAACAATCCAACAAACTTCAACGTACCTCACCTAACCAAACGCACCTCATCTAACCCAAAGTATCTCATCTCGTCTAATGTACCTCATCTAACCCAACGAATTTCATTTAACCCAACGCACCTCACCTTGTACCTTCTAGCATGTTTTAACAAATCATGCGAATTTCAGGAATATCTGTACATAACTTTCACAGCTATAAGAGATCTGGTTGACTCGCTGGCAAGTCTGTAACTATGCCACAAGGCTCCCTCCTTCTCTGTTGAAGCTCCTTGGAGGTGCTCAAATTTTGACCTATGAAGAGAATACTGCTTCGTCAGAGAAAAACAGCAAGCTAGAAGAAATAATAGTCTACTGCCCGTGAAAACTATTGTTTCGTCAGTATCTTTGACAAATGCATCAAAGTGAAAAGAATAGCTCATGCAACGAAATCATCTGTGGGAAGAAACTACGAATCTAGAATCATGAGAGTGCTACGAAAGCTTCTGATATCTTCAGTGCTACGATTCAGACATAAGGTCGCCCTATACTTTGCGGTAGATTCGATGCATGGAGAAGGTAATACTCGTACAAATCAGACTAAGCCTGCGATGTCTTCATTGTTAGAATTTCAACTGTCCCTGCTCAAGATACGTTTGCCATCTTCTGTAACCCGGCCTATTTTCTGCCCATCACTTTCAATGGAGCTTGAGAGGACAACCAGAGCCTCCAACCTGGGCTAAATTCCGCCTATCTCTTTCGTTAAGAGCGTGACACCAAACATATATATTTATATATTTATAAACACACGACGGTCATTCTTGGTATTAGATGGCCTTTGTTAAACTTAGCAGGTTCTCTCTTACGTACTTAATATTTTTCCGATACTTTTCTTTGATACAGCTGTCTCATCTCCCAATCTCTTTTGGAGTGGGCAGCTAATAACTAACTACTGACATAGCCAGGCACTCCATTAGTATATTCGCATGACAATTGGCGAGTTAGTTTGCACGGTTTCGTATAAATATACGTTCGTAGACAGGGTACGGGCAGCTGCTGTAAATATAGCTTGGGCTGTGTAAAACACGATGAAGCTTGAAGACCTGGAAGAGAGCTACAGGGAGCTGGAACGTGCGGAAATTCGACAAAACAATACTTTGTTTTTCATTGATACCCCAGACCGTATCATGCATGGCTGAACAACGTAACTAACGTAGTTCAGCCATGGTATCATGCATACCAAGCACTGGGATAAAAAGTGTGAAACAAGTTCAACGTCTGACATCAAATCTACATAACTATGACCTGCGAGCAACAGCAGCTTAATAAATGAAAGCTTGGCTACAGTTCTTCCCTACTGAGATAACGTCTAAAATGCCATATTTTTCTCCTATCTAATTGTGAAACGTAACGGTCGTGCTAACGAACAAAGGACGGAAGGAACAAGCAGAATTATAATATAGATTTCATCCGCTACCAGCAAAGCGAGTACAACGTGGTTAAAAAAGAAATGAAAACTGGTAGGTATGATAGGGGTGAAAGGATTCACATTTGAAGTTAAGTCTCTAATTTTTGTTCTTATCTATTTCTGAAGAGCGTGACACGAAATATAGGTACGTGGTACTAGCGTATTAATATCCACTATATAATAATAATAATAATAAACCATTTATTTCTCCAACGCGTGGAGATATTCTTTTAATACTAATACAATACAGCAAGAATAATATGTACTTGTATTATAACACAAAGAGGGGCAATCAGACAATGCTTTTCAAGTTGCATATATGGCAGGACATTGGAACTCCTAGACAGGAAACACCAAAATTAATCATTCCAGAGCATTAGTTTCCAACTCTGATGGATCGCAGCCCTGCGAGATAAGCTTTCAAGTCAAGGAGGATCGCGAAACCTTATATTATTTCAATGTTATTCACACGATTGTTGGTCGCTTTGATCTTGCTTGCTCTCTCGCTCGTTATCTTGGTTGGTCCGTCTCTCCGTCACACTCTTAAGGATTTAAATACGAGAAAATTCATCTCTGAGAAACAAGTTGAGAAGCTATACAATTTCAGCCCTTGGAGTAACCCTGACAAATATAGCCTCCGAAATACATAGTCAGAAGTGGAAATACTGTTTTTTTTCTGAATCTCGCTTCGCTATCAAAACTAGACCAGTATTTTTTAGTATGACGATGATGATTTTTCTCTTGAGCGTGGTAGACGAAAGCCGGAAACTTTTGATGGAGTTTTTGATCCTGTCGGGCTAGCTAGGCCTTTATCGCATATTTTTTAGATAAACTTGTACGTAGCAGCTCGAGAGGCTCAGTCTTGGTTGGAGTTTTAGTTCCTTTCGGGCATAATCCATTTCGCTTATACTTTCTTCAAATGAATCTTTTCGTAGCAGTTGAAACTTCACTGTGAATAGACACCTTTTATAGTCGAGTTATATTGCAGCCAAATTCCGCCCCTATAGGCTTAACTGGTCCCGCCGTTATTCACGTTATGGTAAGCCCTGAGTATTTCAGGTGAATTCTTTTCACTGAACTCTATTTGCTAACTGCTACTCAATGTTTGTGCAAAGAACTTGCGTTTCATTAATAGAAGATTACGCAAGCCGGTATGAAACCTATCTTCGGCAAACCCTAAATGGGAATCAGAACAATTAAGAGCTTAATCGTAAAATCATTGCCGTCATTTTGACAGCTGGGCCCTCTAGTATAAATATATAGACTAACGGGATCCGTGGAAATTCCACGGTTAGATAACGTACTCACTTTGTAAAACGTAGCAATCCTAAGCTACACTATTATATCCCATTTTAGTTTAACCTGATGCAGCTCTTCCAACCCAGCCTCACGTACCCTACCCAATACATAACACCCGTCACTTAATCATGACAGAGTACGTCTAACCTCAAGTCTGCTACACACGAGAACGTTTCTCCCTATTCATCCGATTACGCTGCCGGGAATGCACCATCGACTTGTCTAATATTTTGTGTCCGAAAACTGCTGAAACTCTGAGCACTAGCGGCAGCTATCCCGCTACAGTGAAGGCCCGTTGCTCAGTTTCGAACCTCGCCTAATTTCTAATGAGGTCCTGTAAATGGTTCCTGTTTTGGAATGGGTATGTGTTCCTAGATTAAGCCGTTATCACGCCCACAGAAACATCTGTTCCAAGAACACGAAGTATTTCCGCGTTTCGACTCGTTCGCAGCAGGCTCGCGTAGCCCGTCTATCCTAAGTCACTTCATACAGCATATTTAGGCACTTTGATGTCGCCGGTGGATCTCGTAAATGTTATACCAAGAAAGGATTTAATTGCACTTATACATCATGATAGAGACATAAAGACACCCAGAAAAAAATAACAAAAATAGCAATCTCACTCCTCGGAGGTACTTTTCTCATTGCTCTTCTTTTATATGTATACGCCTTCGCTGAACTGTGTTTCTCATCGCCTGAAGATAAAATTATTTAGCCTTCCACATTCTGAGCATTTACTTTTTTCATCGCTGAATCTGATGAGTTCAGTTCTATAGCGTGATTCGTGGCTGTTCCATATAGTATCCCATCATTTTTCTGTTTCATTTTATGCCATAGCTTCACCACAATATACACCAGACTCAGCACATTTTCTTTCAATTATTGATTCGTGTTGCCGAACCCCATTTCTGTTAGTTTACTTGATTTTTTTAAACATTATACTTGACTAGAAAAATTCTTTAAAATGAAGCAGTAAAGAACAGCTCGCTTTGTGCCGTATCCTCACTACGAATTTTCTCATATTTGGATAGTTGTGCAACACCAGCAAAGTGAATATTGTTTGATGTGAAATCGGTACGGTATCTGTGATACGAGTAAAATGAACTCATGTCTTTGCTTCGACACTGACTGAAATTTTTTTTCGAGAGCAAGCGAAAATACGAAAATATCCCCCTGTCTGATACTGAAAAGTGTAACGTACAGATACATGGAAGGACGGAAGAAGCAATGGCAGAAGTACGCACATACCAGGAAATTTAGTCTTGACAATGAATGAGGACCGTTCGGAACGTTGATCAAACTGTATATTCTAAATAAATCATCATGACTTTAGGAGCTTTACCAGAACCTACGAAGCTCACGCGCAGGTCGCGTGTTAAGCCCGGCCACCCTTTTTCAGCTGTGACGTCAGGTGGAGCGATACACAGCAACCGGTGTTAATAAGTTCATGCCTTCTTCTTGACTTTCGAAATGCGGTGAGTATGGGCTCCCGTAAAGAAAAATGAAAGAGCTGTTTACTGCGCTATGCTGCCCTAAGGGCCCCTCTATCTATCGTTGAAATGATACGCAGGTTACAGTGACTGCTTTATACGGCTGCCAGATAAGAAAGAACGCTCGTCTGTATCTCAGTCGGCGCTTTTATTGACTCTCGGCGGAAGTCAGGAAGCTGTGCTTGCGGCACACGACGTGCTGGCGGCACATTCACTCCCTTTTATTTTTGAAAATTTAGTAGTTGTCTCGAAAGAACTGAACCCGTGGGAGATGATAAGTCCCGTACCCACGTTAAACGAAACACCGATGGCCTTCATTTCGAACTCCACCGTTCGACCATCCATGAACAAGTTGACCCACTGTTTGACTGTTAAAATAGGTTTAGTTGTTTATCAGAACACGAGTTAACGAGTGACAGAAATAATACTGTAGAGGCTGGCTTATGCACGAGTGTTATTACCTTCGCCAAGGACGTTATGTTTTCGCCGTGTTTGTCTGTCTGTCTGTCACCAAGTTAACTCAAAAAGTTATGAACCGATTTAGATGAAATTTACAGGGATTGTTAGGTATTTCAGGAGGAACAGATGGTTAACTTTTGGTGTAGATATGTTAATCCGTTTGTTTGTTTGTTTGTCTGCCTCATTTTCCTCAATGCCATAACTCAAAAAGTTATGGATCGATTTTGATGAAATTAACGTGAGCTGTTAAGTATATAACAAAGAGTAATTGACCAAATATTGGTAATGACCCGTTTGTTCTTTCAGTCGTCACTGTTTTTAATTTTATGCTTGTTAGCACAATAACTCAAAAAATAATGAATGGATCTTTATGAAATTAATAGGGGTTGTTAGTAATGTTAGAAGACATTATTGATTAAATAGTAATCTGAAGGTACGATGAGTGAATGGTAAGAGTCCACTGATCGGAGAAGTGAGACTAAATCTGGAACTTCCAACAGAAAAGTGTTATCAACCGACGCACTCATAATCAAAGACGGGCACTTGACTTACGATTTGACTTTGGGTAGTGACGTTTTCCAAAATGCTTCAATTGATTTTAGAAAAGGGAGAATGATAGTAGAAGTGCAGTTGATTGATTTGCAAGACAAGAATATTTATGACCGAAACAGATTGAGATTAGGAACGTTCTTGAAAATGATGAATGTCTTGTTGCTGACATTGTGCGGCAAGTAGTACGCCATAAGAGTTTTGTTAAACAAAAGAACACTCTCCGTATCCCAGTCGGCGCTTTTATTGACTCTCGGTGGAAGTCAGGAAGCTGTTCTTGCTGCACACGACATGTGTTGGCGGCACAGCGCAATGCAAAAATCCGTTTGCTAGAACTAAGGCAATAATTTGTCAAACAAATAGGTTGAAAGACGAATAAATCAATTAGAACCACATAGCTACGGGTTCCTAAGTATTGATATGGCTTATTTCGTAATCATCACATAATCATTTTACATACTGGTGCACTATGCCGTAAAAAATACAGCGGAAGAACATATCTAACAGAAAAAAACTGTAGCTGCGTACGTAATACCGATGGAATATTAAGCGCTCTAGATGTAATTGTAGCCCAAATTTTGAATACTAGTTTGAGCTTCATATTTCAGCCGTTCGAAGGCGGTCTTTCAACTAATTAAACAGTTTCCCCGTCGACATACCATTTGCTTTCAAGTTTTTCCAGAGAAACGTAATTTTAGGACCAACTTTGCTAGACATGCGTTTTCAGCCTATGAGAAAGATTCATTTTTTTTCATAGCTTCTTTAACAGAAATTAGCTTTGTCTGTTGTTACTTGGGAAAATTTGAAAGGAAAACTGAATTAATCATTATTACTTTGTAGTAGTTCATCATTTTGCTGCGGCAAAGGAATGTGTGGAGTACAGTAGATGTTACCAATGGCAGCGAAAACTGAGTATACTCTTCTGGTCCCAAAATCCACATTTTTCGCTACTCCGGATCTTCAGGACAACGAAGAAGCTGAAACAAGTTTATTTTCCTTGTTTAAAACAGCCAAGCATCAAACACCTGCCCATTGTAGCGGAGGAAATAATGGTATAAATTAATTAGGAATACTATTGATACTTGCGCAACACCGACATTCTTCGTTTCACCTGTCGCCATACGAGGAGATGCGCAGAACCGTCTCAAAATCGTCAAGCGACGAGTTTTCCTGTTATGTTATTCAACCATTGATGGAGGTTCAAGCAGAATTATATTATAGATTAGTGGACCCGTGCGTGAAAAAATTCACGCAATGATCGATATGTTTGCTTAATATAGGCCGGTACGGAATCTTCCCAGACTTCCTTCTTCATTTTCTTCATAGATCCTTTCTCATGCTCTTAGCCTTGGGTCCTCTCTTCTCTGATTTGCCGTTTCCACATTTTCCCGCTCACACTTATCAGCAACTCTTATTCCCTTCTCTAACTTTGCTGCTTCAAGTCTTTCTCGACACTGTGTCTCGTAGACGCTTCATCTCTCTCCATTGGTAGCACGTCTTTGTTCTTGAGACTATTGTAGTCTCGTTCTCGTTCTTTTTTTACGTTCCCTATCCACCCGTCTCCTTCTTGTTAAACGTGCGACTTCCATAGTGAGAAGCAGACGTAATATCTTAAGTAAAACATTATAATAAACTTGAATGCAACTCCAGTCAACTTTTCTTCAATGTGAGCGCACCGTAGCAATGATACTGTCTTTTAAACTCGAATATCTTCTGGAGTGAAGTGCTGAAATTTTCGCCCGTGACGAGAAAAGGGCTCCGTCAAAGAAAGGCAGCAAGCTAGAAAAAATAATTGTCTACTGCCCGTGAAAAATCATCACTTCGTGAGTACTTCGTTGATCACTGCCGAATTTGTACGTCGGGACCTGAGAGAACAAAGTTAAAAATCAAACTCCAGAAGCTGCAAATACATTGTTTCTATTTCAAGAAGTGTGTCAAGCAAGAAGTGCATTCAGATACATGGATGAGGATCCTACTTTTGTCATCTTCTACAACCTGGTCATCGATCTCTATGACAAAGCAACTTCATTACAAAATCTGCAACCTGGCCTATTTTTCGCCTATCTATTTCATTGAGATGTGGACACGACATAAATAAATGCATTAATAAATACACCAAGCTCTTTATTATATTAGGATAGGTAGAACAAAAAACAATATAATTTGGCACAGACATGCTAGTTTAACATTCTTCAGGCTAGACATGGTACAGAAATGAAAAAATTTAGAATTAGAGTAATCCCATTAGAATTAAATACTTTATGTATGTACTCGCAATTTGTCTCAAGAACTGCAGTGAGCAAGTTGTAAGCGGCGCAGAAAGTAGCTCTATGCATAGTCATTGGATCCCACTGCATGGTATCGGTGCATCACCTCTGTCAGAAAACCTCAATCCTGCCATTTGGCGACAGTGTTTAGTAGCTGTCAAAATAAGTATCTTCTTAATTATAACAATCACGGCCCCTTCCGGACCCCGTCGTATATGACATACACTGACGATAGCAACAAATAACACGCTCGCAATTTCAATCTCTTTTTTTTCATTTTTATTGTTATTTGGGTCAGTAATGTACAGAACCATTTCAATCAGTATTTGGCTTTGCCAGTTAGGCTACTTTTTAACCTAACTTCTTTATCAGCAATTCGCGCGGGGGCACGCATCATTTCAATCAATCATATTATTGTCAATTGTTTTTTGCTGCAGTTGGCCCTAAAATATTTTTTTTAAACGAACCGAGCAGCAATAAAGAAACTTTTTTTAGGCCTGACCAAACTACAAAGCTGCGCATTGCGTTACCGCTGCAAATAGTTTATATCAAATAAAAGGAAAACTGCATTGAGCGCATACACACCTTCGAGTATTGAAAGATTTGGAAGTTGCCAGGCGGAACAATTTAAATCATGATCTTTTCTCCCTTAGTAAAGGCCACTTATAATTAGCACAGCTTTGCAAGTGCCTGACATTGTGAGTCTTGTCGTGCGTTGATGCATCGGCGCATGCAGGTAATAACAAAATTGTGGTACCTACCTTGACTCCCCGGCTCACTGGCGCAGGCACAATTTCTACGTCTTAACTTATACCAGATAGCATCTAGCGCTACGTAACAGCAAGCAACGCTCACGTGACCTGGCTCATCGTGCGGGCTAGCCGTCTATAAAATGTCCTTGTGCGAGTGTTATCTAGGAACTCCTGTTAAAATATGTGTGCTAACTTTGTAAAAAGCCGGGCGGAGAACACAAAATCAATTTAAACTAAAGCTCGAGCTATGTCTGAATCCATATGTATTACTGAGATCCCCTTGTTATTTGTGCACTACTTATAGAGCGCTGCGCAACGCACAATATCGTTTCAGACTTTAAAAGAGTTACACCAATAGCGTACCACTACTTATACTTGCTACTGAATTGACTGACTTCCAATTTACAGTCAGAATGTCCGTATTCTTCATTCAATCGTTATCAGGCAATGGAATGCGCTAAAATATTTGTGTTCATTTTAGTACAGTGCATACAGATTGGTGTTCTCATCATCCAGAGATAAAAACACGTCTCGATTCGAACAAATAAAGAAATTGAAATGAGAAAATACTAAGCTGCCTAATAATTCGACACACCATGTATGTGGGCAATGGTGTCCTTGAGTGGACTTGTGAATTTGAGTTTAGCTTAGCATACAAGGGTGATTGTCTGGACTTCATATAGGAGGGTAGTTCCACCATAGGATTTGTATTGCAGGAGTTTGCAGCAACCGATTACGCCTGAGAATGTTGAAAAAGCTCCACATTAGGAAGCAAGATTGAGTTTTTGGAAGTCTCAAAGACTCGCGCGTTAGCGCTTGAAACTCCTGCATGCGATACAAAACTAAAGCAGCTGCCCGAGGTTCAGGAGAAGTCAGGCACTATAGGCATAGCGTAACTCGAAGGACCGAGCCACTCGACAGCCCCTTCAACATAGTTGCAATGCATCTGCAAAGAGGCGATACGATTTTCGTGATATCCTCAAAACTTCAATATTTTGAGCAAGGATGTTTGAAAATATTTAATGCTGAATGGTTTACAATAAAATCCCGCGTGCTAGAAATATAAAGCCTCGTTCGATAATGCCCATATTGCATACAGGGCGACAGGTGCTGATGCCTGTGCTTGTGACGCGTCTCTCCCCTAGATTCCACCTTTCCGCGTCGGCGACCGCCTTATAGCATTTGACTTTCGCATCACAGTAAACTCCGCTCATGTTGGCGGTAAAAAAGTACTATAGGGCGGCAGGCTGTCGACTCGAAAGTGAGTAGAATCTAGGAGAGAGACATGCCACAAGCACAATCATTAGCAGCAGTCGCACTATGAGTTATATTCGCAAAAGGGGCTTCTTCGATTCCGTCGTCAAAGTAAATCTAAGTCGAGCCCAATCGACTTGACTTGTCCAGAACTGCAGACGAGAACTTTGGCTTCGTCACTTTGAATGGTGTTGCAGGTGTTAGAAATCAACCCGATTGTGTCGATTCAACTGAAAACTCATTTTACGGGGTAAGGTTGTGTTCTTTGAGGTTCCCGCAAGGAATCTCTTTAGAGTCAACGCCTGAACCCAGAATCAGCAGGTCGAAGCCAGAACCCCTGTTTGCAGTTACAGGCAAGTCAAGTCAGGCGGGCTTGGCTTAGATGGACTTTGACGACAATCGAACGTGCCCTTAATCATGATCCGTAAACTGGTGGTACCTGCCTTCTCAAGCGTACTTGGGTTGGTTTTAACACTAGCAACAACTGTCCAAGGGCGAAGCCCCCGCGCTCGTATGAGGTTTTGGACGATTGGGATTGGCGTAGATCGACTGGGACTAGCCAGGCCAATGAACCCCTAACTGTCTGGTGCATCATTTTAAGATCGCACGCACAGGACTGACGAAAATCTACAACAAAAGCAACGAACATGACTAGCGAATGACGAAGACCTCTAGAGCAGAAAACGTACAATATGTAGGACACTGAAACTAGTTTTTTTTAAAGGACGGCAGCAGCTACAGTATAGTCAGATGTCTTCTGATTTTATGTTATAGTTGTGGTGAGAAGAATTCAAAAATTTTGGGAGAGTTATAATAGATGTTTTGAATAATTTAGGAAGGAAATGTTGAAACAACATAACAATGAATGTTATTTAGTAGCCATTGTCTTTTAAATAAAAGAAAAAGAATTACAATAATGAGCACCTCTTAAAGCAAACATTACATATTTTGATAATTTAACTTTTGAGAAAGTATATACTACTACTAGACAATTTCAGAAATTGATGTTAAGCTTCGTTTCCTCAACGTCACTTAATTAGCCGATAAAAATTAGTTACTTCTTCACATATTTGCCCCTAAGTGTGCCGTGCCAAGCGTTTAGGTAAAGTAGTGCAAATGAGTATAAAGGACTCCTTAAAATGCTAATAACTATTTAATTATGCCGTATTTTTTCGTGCAAATTTAAGTGCTGTTTCTATATGGTACGAGAATCAGCGTATATAATCAGTTTCATGATAAACTTCCAGAAAAAAGTTCTGACCATAAGTGCAGTTTTAAGGGTGAAAATGTGTATAAGACACTTTTTAAAAATTAGTCTATCCGTTATACTTCACAATGACAGAGAAACAACAAGTTCACGTTCGGTTCGTAAGCAACCGTAATTGCCATCAGGATTCTCCAGAACACTTGCAAATAGTGATCAACACAGCCACTGCAGAAGGACGCGAAATACCCCCCCCCCCCCTTGTACTGACCTGACATCGAGAAAGGTAAACTTTAATTTGTGCTCACAACCAGGATGGAAAAATGCATTACCTTCACTGCAAAATAAATATCCAGGCCCCGTACTGTTGTGAGTAACTCTCTGAAGGACCCTCAATCATATAGAACCAAGAAAACTGCCAAGCTTTCCATCAAAAGTTACCAATGCTGCCAGGCGTCGACTTTTTTGGGAGACATCTAAGGGTTAGTCATGCTCAAGAGAGCTGAAACAATCTCAGAACCTACTGATCACTTCAAGACGAGTTCGTCAACTGTTGCTGGACTCCCCAAATTTTGTATATCGAAACAGAAAAACGGCTCCTGCTTTGACTACTCAGCACAAGAGGTTGCGAGTTGAATAGGCGAACGCAAAAGTTACATGGACGAAGGAGAATTGAGACAATGTGATCTTTTCTCACGAAAAGAAGTACAATTTCGACGGGACTGACAGATCTCAGTGCTGCTGGCATGACTTCAGGGATGTCGCGAAGTATACAACATTGGGGGGGGGGGAGACACTGAAAAATACCGACTGACGTTAACTATCAGTCATATTACCGACTGGAATATATATATATAGCGATCTGGGGGTTTAACTGTAAGCGATTATTCCTAAAAACTACGTTAAATATCATCATCTGCCTTTAGCTGTAGTTTGACTATTACACCTAAAGAACTAAAATCTACGGGTTAAAATATCCACTTTCTCGATAGTAAAACGCTCAAAACGGGCCGTTTTTCGCTTGATCCGTCCCTATCCCCGACCCCCCCTGCTAGAGAGCCCCTTCAAATCTGCTGGCCTGTGTAAGGTTAGGTGATCCAGGACTGGTTCTGCTAGCATTCCTAAGTGTTTTTGTCATGGTAACAAGTACCATTCCGCCTATCCACCTATCTACCCCCCCCCTCTACCAACGTCACCACCATGCTGCTGGTCACAAAGAGAGTTTCCCATCCCCGAACACCCTCCTACATATCTCGCTCGCTGCCTCAAACTCGGTTGCCAACAACCGACAGAACTGCAAAACTATCACTGNCCTGACTATTTTCAGACGTAAAATGTCCTTAAATATTGCTCTTAACAAATAATTAGCTTATTGTAGAAATGATAAAGTCGATGTAAATTAACAGTTAAAATAACTAAGATCACTGCTGTTCGTACCGAGTTACGAACCACAGGTACACTAAAGGATAGTAAGTTCAAAGCTACGGGAAGGCAAGCGCAGCAACAGTTACCACCAAGGAGGTTGAATTTAACCTCCTTGCTGCGACGTCATGGTAAGTTCTGCTGATGTGCCAACGACTCCGC
>LQNS02276866.1:23555832-23567973 GCA_001587735.2 Parhyale hawaiensis
GTGTCATGGAGTATAACACCATTCTCCACAGAACGATAAAAGATTCCATTCGGAAGGAGTACCTCACCCGACTCCGGCTTATCTTGAAGTCACACCTCAATGGGGGCAACACCATCAAGGCCATCAACACCTGGGCCGTCCCCGTGGTTCGATACTCTGCTGGCATCATTAACTGGACCAAGAAGGACTGCACTGACATGGACATCAAAACCAGGAAGCTCATGACCATCTTTCGAGCACTGCACCCAAGATCGTTCGTAGACAGACTCTATCTTAACAGAAGAGAGGGGGGCCGTCTCGGAGAAACGCGCTCCTTCCCAACACTTTCAGCGAGAGCGACGACCCGTGGGCACGCTGCTTGGTCGAGGCGAAGTTGCTGAAGAAGACCGAAACGGCTGAGCAATTCAAACAGCGACGACGCCTCGAGCGAACTAACAAGTGGAAGACCATGAAGATGTCCGGCCAGTACCTTGAGGCTGTTCAGGACAAAATAGTCCCCGACTCATGGAACTGTCTCCTGAGGGGTGAGCTGAAACGGGAAACAGAAGGCACTATCCTGGGAGCTCAAGAGCAAGCCCTCAGAACCAGGTATATCCAAAAGAAAATCGACAAGAGGAACGTCTCGGATGAAACCATCAACCACGTGATAAGCGAATGCGGAGTGCTGGCGCAAAAGGAGTACAAGCGCAGGCACGATCACGTTGCCCGACACCTTCACTGGACCCTTCTGCGGATCCATAACTTCCCGGTCAGTGAGAGGTGGTACGAGCACGAACCCGCGCCCGTGGTGAAAACGAAGCCGTGCAGATCTACTGGGACAAGAGGATGGAAACCGATCGTGTACTTCACGCCAACCGACCGGACATCGTCGCCAAAGACAAACAGGAAAAGTTGGCCAAACTGATCGACGTCTCAATCCCCTTCGACTCCAGAATCATCGAAAAATAAGCTGAGAAGAAGGAAAAGTACCGGGACCTTGCCATCGAGCTCCAGAGACTGAGGAGGATGAAGGTCGACGTCGTTCCAGTGGTCATCGGAGCTCTGGGGGCCATGTCCAAGAATCTGAAGACCGCCCTCCGAGACCTCAAGTGCGGCCATCTCCACTCAGGAACCTTTCAGAAGAGCGCTCTACTCGGAACAGCGCACATCATTCGCAAAGTGCTCTGAGCCTTAGGTCGCGGGATGCGACCCGGCGCCAGAGTGTAGAGCCAAACATCGCTCAACCGATCCAATCATTGGGTCGTGAAATCCCCTCGATAGTAATAATGAGAATAATAACAATTGCAGAACAATATTACATTCAAACTTCAAATCTATTTTCGGTTCATGTTATATAAACTGCATCAACAGGTCATGCAGATAATACTGGAGTTTGTATAACTACCGGTTTCTGCCCAGTGTAGCCAGGCGCATTGAAACCTCGTGCCAGGATAGCCACCACGAGCATTCACATTAGTTGATTATAATTTATTTCTCCAGGGGCGGGAGGTATTCTAGGCCTAGTCTATTACAGCTTACAATATAAAATGGCATATACAGTCTTTTTAACATAATATTACAGCTATGACTTTATAACCTAATCAACAAGGCTCAGTGTCATCACACTAGAAACTAGTTCACCGAACTAGCATCACCATAGTACTACCATACGAACACCCTCCCACGGGGAGAGATATATGTTTCATTAAGGCAAGGTAAGTAAATTTATTTCTTCCCCAGGTGAGATCCGCATGACGTTACATTATTACACCTGGTTGACTTTACACTATTACATGTAATATCATCCAATAGGTATGGAGGTGCCATAAAGCAAGGCCTATAGCACAATCATCTAAATTCGAACACATGCAGATTTTTATATCTCTAAATAGGAAGGTTTTCATCAGCTAAAGCTACCACAGTGTGGTATTAGCAAACCAAGCCCAATTCATCGCATAATAATATTAATAATAAGGCTAATACTGAAGTTTGAGAATATAGAATATAGCGCCTTGCTGACATTGAGAGTAATTCCATATAGCCACGAAGCAAGTAGCCGTACGATTGTATTTTACATGAAACCTACCAGGTTGCCACTTGCGAGTATATACGTGTTTCCAAGGGACACATTTCCCATCAGGACAAATCTCAACGCGAATAAGTGAGACATTCACTCGCATGTGTGCGCAGAGGTGACATTTGTTAAAGAGTAGAGAATTAAGAAAGTACCTATGTACCATAAGTACCAGACTGTTCATATGAATAGTGAAATTAAGTTAATACATTTTATTTGCCGCAATATTTCAACGGCCAACTTGAACGGAAAGTAGCAGTTTCAGTGTAACTAACAAAACTGTTGACGAACTGTAACGAGTTCTAACTCTTTTATATATAACAGGTGACAATCACGTCGGTGGTATGCAAATTGATGGCATTGGGAGACACGACAGGCAGATGAGACAGCTAGCAGCCCTGCTGAAGTCAGCTGCTCTGATGACAAAAACCGCTCTGAGGTGCAGTGATATTTTTATTGTAATGACTGGTGCTTGCGCGCATGCGTTCAGCTAAGCATGGTATAATTATAATTAAAGAAAAGATCGCTCGGAAACAAAAGGTTCTTTATTTTTATCCCGGACGGATCTGAGAAACTACCCTATTGCATTGTAACATTCAGGAAGTCGTGCACTCAAGCCCAGCATGTATCGTCTTTCTGTTGTAGATATTGACGGTGTGGCACTCAAGGAAAACAATCCCTATCATGGACGTGCGTCAGGAACAGAGATGCGTCATTGAGTTCCTCCATGCAGAAAAAGAGTTGAACCAATTAGAATTCACTGGCGCCTTGCGAACGTTTACGAAGCCGATGCAGCTGATATCAGCTCAGTTAGGACATTGGTTCGTCGATTAGAGAGTGGCGACAGAGGTATACTGACAACAGGCGCTCCAGACGCCCGAGCACAGCCAGTACCCAGGAAAATATTCCTCACAGCATCCCTGGCTTCCCTAAATGACACGACGGTGAATTCGACGTATACGCACGATCAACAGCGAAGTGCACTGCGGCTCGTGAGCAGGCAGACAAATACCACAGAACATTTGAGTTATAAAGAGGCTACCAAATTAACATTCGGTCCGGCCAGGGTCCTTTAGACTGATGCCTTATGCTAATGGCGATGTAGTTACCGTGAAACGTATATTTTGATATCGCGGACGCCCTTGCCTCGCGGAAATATTCCTTTTGGATGATTAACAACAACGGCAATTGACGCAGTTTTTGTTTAATCTATGCAAGGTGCGGCGGATGAAAACATAGGTGTATTACTGTGGACGTAGTGTAATACAGCCTCATATGTGCAGAGAGATGTGCTGTGATATGGTTGTCAGCAGCAAATAAGGTCGATATAGGGGAGGGTAAGGAATAACTAACCTCAGCATAGGATCGATCTTTTTGCGCTGTGACACATACTGTATATCAAAACCATCCAGCTCATTTATACCTTCAGCAATGCTTGGCAAGTACATAAAAAATGTCGCATTAGTAAACAGCAGATTCGTCTGCCGACGCGAGGGTTAAAATGCTGCTCGTCGATTTTCAAATCGTTAGCAATATAGATCAAGCATAAGAAAATGATCATGAAGTGTCTGTTGAATACTTATTCTATAAGGATGAAAATACCGATCTTCTCCGACAATACGCAGGAATGACAATCTTAAGATTCCAGAAATAGTCTTATAGCGAGAGCCGCCATGGGTAATCATGCACTTATTTCTCCGATGAGAGCAATACTGTTTTCACTTCTGATTGGTTTACAGTTTTGCACGTTTAACATTTATATAAGCTTGGTACGGCCCCCACTGACAGTATGTACCTGTGAACATAATTATGCATTTCCTTCAGCAGTGAAGTTTTTCAGTGGGTTGTGGATGCTGCTCTTTTTGAGACTTTTTCTCCGGCTAAGACTTTTGTAAATATTTCTCCTCACTTTGTACCTTCTTTTGCGTGTAGCAAGTTATGGTGACACCCACTCATACTCAAGAGTTGCATTGAACGGATAAGTCTGTACGAAATTGAGCTCCTCTGATGCCCCATAATTAAATATATAAGCATATGGATTGTGGTTTGTCGTCCCAAGAAGGGTAGATGACTAGTCTTGTGTACACAATTTCTGTACCGGGCCACCTCGCAACTCAGGAAATCTCTCAGTTCCGCAGAACATTAAACTTTCATTGTTATCTGAGGACTATTGAGAATGCTTAGTGAATTGTAGTGTTTTGCTATATTTTGTCTTGATATTAGCAAATGAATTGCAAGCTGTACGCATAATTAAAATAAGTATTCATACTCTGAATTAGTGTCAACTATCCAATACAATTTCCTGTCACCAGATTCATCATCCTTGGCAACGATGAAGCCTCATACGATGCAATCGTGGCAGAAGTATCTAACTGGCCTACTGTCATCGCCAACCGTCTGCAGCTGTCGTATACAAACGTATACACCCCACCAGACTCCTCCATGCTTCTACTGTATGAGCAATGCTCGGCTGAACGTCTCTATCTTCCCTGGGTGTTACCTGAGCTGGACGCTGTAGTGTACCTTGACACAGATATGATCTTTCTCAGACCACCGGAAGATCTGGCAGCCGAGCTGCAAAACTTTGACAGAACCCATATTTTCGGAGCACCTCCTCTCAAAGGCTTTTATGCAAAACCACCAACTAAGGTAGAGTTTCTTTAAAGTTACACTCGTCTTGTACAGCGTACTTGATTCTTTAAAAGCATATTCCGGGTAGACAGTAAAATGTTGGTCTTTGCGCAACAGTGTCTATTCATTGTTAACTTTCTCCGGATAAGATGAGATATGACAAGGAAATATGACTGAGTTACATATCGAATTGCTACACCCCCCCCCCTCCGCAAGACTTCAAAGCTAGGTACAAACAGGTACGAATACAACGTTACGCTATTTTTCAGATTCCATTTGTATATGAGGGCATCTGTGCGACGCCGCTAGTGGCTAACATCACACGATGGCGTCAGCTGCCGTTAGACTGGCAGGCGACAGTTCGTAACATCGTTACCGCTTTCGAAGATCGAATGTATACCGGAGACCAGGATTTCTTAAACATGTTTCTCATCGAGGTTAGTGGTTCTCCCTCTTACGGGCAGGAAGAGGGGGTCACAATTTATAAGATCAGTAACGCAACAGGAATGCCTTGGCTTTACGACCACTAATCTGATCTGAGGCGTGAAAGATATTGGTCACATTTTCTTTTAAGGCATTTCTTACGATTGATTTTTAAGTTGTGGTCAAGCAGGATTGAAGTTTGGCGTTAATCACAGCAGAGAACACGGTTGGAGTCCTCTGTTAGTTTTGAGGATGCAGCACTAGCGGTGTTCATTGTCCCTTGATTATCAGGAGAACGGTTGTTAATATTTTATTGCAAATTGGAATACCAATGCAAGATTTAGTCTGCTCAATGCTTTTGATCTGTTTAGCATGGTTGCTAATACCCGAAATATAGCATCATCTAGTTCTCTTTGCGTTCTATGGCCCCTCCAATGACCTTTTTTTTCATCCAGGTCGTATCCTCCGTCGTCGTTAAAGCACAGTGTGAGCAACTGTCGTTGGAATTGTTAGCTTCCCCGATATTCGAGGAACGTTTGATCTACACACTTGTATATAACATAAATTTACACATTCAACTAAGAATATTCAAACTAACAAAATGGTCGACTTAAAAATTGAAGCAGTTCTTCTCACTACACTTTCTCCCGACTGTACACCTCTGCCACCAACGGCGTTCCCTGACTGCCCGACTGTACCAGCACTGATATTAGAAGCCCCCGAGCTTACTTCAGTCATATACCTTTTACACTCCCACATGGTAACACCTCTGTCCCCAGCTAGTCTATCAAATAAATTTCTAGTTTTAAACTTTCACATCTTTGTACTTAGTATTTTAGTTTCTTAGTTCTGAAGATGGGAATCTAATCCCGAAACGTCAAAGTTTTTTTAAGTCGACACTTTTGTTGGTTTAACATAAATTTATTGCGTATATTGCTGCTGTTTTAACGATCACTTAAGATTTAAACTCATTGCGTTTACAATACGATGACAATAACGTCATTTGACGATCGATAGAGTATGAAGGAGATGAGTTAATGCATATCCTTATGACAATTACCCTCTTAGACGATTATCCCTTTCACAGCAGTGCTGTTTCATAGCATGCTGAAGAATGCAATTCTGAATTTTTTTACCCTATACAATGTAAAATGATAATTTATCACATACCCTTTCATAAAAAAAAAATTAAAGGAAATGCAATGTCGTACCAAAGCTTGGCTTTACCTAATCTTACGTCAGCTGCCACGGTGGCTGCATGCTTCCGTTCTCAGCTCTTAACACCATGCATCGCTCGCTGGTTCGATTCTCCGCCAGACACTCGAGCTCTTTGCAGATCTTGGTATGCTGACTCGGCAAGTTTTGTGTGCATGCTCAAAACTGTGGCAGAACTGCCTTCCTCGGAGATGAGGGGGTTGGGGGTCTCGGATCACTTGTTTCTTCCGTCAAATTGGCGCCATAGTTCTTGGTGACCCGAGGGCGACTGCGACCACACTTTCTCATCTGGGGTCAGTGGGCCTATACCCGCAGCACAAACCAGTGCTTGTGGGTTTCCCAGGTGAGGGTGTGGTCTAAGTTCACTTTACCTTTTACCTTTACCCAACCTAACGTAATAAAACCTTCCCTAATTTTGGGTACTTGTCCCAAACTTCAAACAGTTGGGCTGGCTTCCACCCGTTCACTCAAGTTCGAAGTGTTAATCCTAAACGGTTACCTGCGAAACTTGCAGGAACAGAATCTCACTCCATGTATATTGCGTTTTCAGCTTGCTAAATGATTATAGTCCGGTTGCCCTAACAAATGCAACACAATTCGAAATGGCATTCAGCGTTCCTGCCTCCAGTTCCTGAAGAGTAAGGTCTAGTGGGCCTGATTTAGTTCGACTTTTAACGACCCAGATGAACGCACCTGGAACTTAGCCAAACTCATTCTAAATTAAGCTTAGCCCTACCTAACCTAACATGGAACAAGCTAAACTAAGCTCACTTACCTAAGCCTACCATAACCTTATATAACCTAGCATATCTTTAGCTAACCTAGTCTAACCTTACCTTACCTAACCAAACGTGCTCCGAAATACCTAACTGTTCATTGGCCTTATTACCTCCGCCAACGAGGTTTGCTTCGCCGTGTTTGTCTATCTATTTGTCTGTTATTTCATTATTCTGTCTCACTAAGATAACGTAAGATTAGAAGGAACAGATGATTAACTTTTAGTGAAAATCCGTACATCCGTTTTTTTTTTCTAATTGTTTATCTGTCTGATTTCTCCCCATGCCATAACTCAAAAAGTTATGGACAATTTTTTACGAAATTTATACAGTTTTTAGGTATAACACGAAGAGCAAATGACGAAATTTTTGTGTTGATTTGTGGGTTCGTTCGTTAGTTTTTCGCTGTTTTTAATTTATACCTGTTAACACAATAACTCAAAAAGTTACGAATGGATTTTCATGAAGGTACAGTAGTTGTTGGTAATATTAAAGACATAAATGGTGGTGATGATAGGTTGATTTGTTTGTTAGTTTGACTTATGGGTCATAATGCTTGCTCGTAGCATAACTAAAATAAATGCCAGGAATTTAATATCAGCATTCAATTTGCAGTTAAGTTTCAACACATTTTCACCTTCCTAAATATTAGGAGACATCCACCAGTCAACTTCTTTAAAACTATGCGGGAATAAAGTATGATTATACCTCGAATTACTGTGCTAAAATTTAAGGAGACGTTTCGGCCTAGAACGTCAGCCATCTTCAGGCATTAAAAGACAGTGTCATCTGTGAATAAAAACTAGAAAATTAAATCTATATTTGTCACAACAAAAGTAAAATTTTGGAACTATCGTACTATTGCACTGTATGAACATAGATCACATTAGCAGGTACTAGGTATAAATTGCACTAATCCTTATCGCTGAGCTAAGCACGTCCTAACACCATCGCAGTCTGGCATAAAGTGACGGTTGCCACTGACTTCTCTACTGTTCAGCCATCAAAATACCATTGAGTTAAAAATAGCCGAAGCAATCTGTATCAAATCGGAGAACCCGTTTATCAACGTTAAATACGACCAGGGCTACAATTTTCTTAAACTGCACTAGAAGGTTGTAAAGTCTTGCCATGACAGCTCCGTATATATAGGCTCGAGTCAGTGGCAACCGTCACTTGATGCCAGACTGCGATTGTGTTAGGTCGTGCTTAGCTCAGCGAAAAGGATTAGTGCAACCTTTTCCTAGTACCTGCTAATATGATCTTTGTTCATACAGTACAATAGTTCCAAAATTTTACTTGTGTTGTGACAAATATAGATGTAATTTTCTCATTTATATTCCCAGATGCCACTTTATTTTCTAATGCCTGAAGATGGCCGACGTTCTAGGCCGAAACGTTGCCTTAAATTTTGATTCAGCAACTAAAATAGATATGAATGGATCCTCAAGAAAATAGTAAAACTGTTAAATAATACTGTTAAAAGGCACAAATGATTAGATTTTGGTGTTGATACAAACAATACCATGGTCTCAGCATCAAGTTGACTTTTCCGTTACCTTTGCCTTGCTTTGCGGAGGTCTACGCTCTCAGGGTACTCTAGTTTTGGACAGCTGTAAATACAAATTTGTAATAAGTAAATTGTTAATGCTATAGCTATAAGTTTTTGAAGAGGGGAAGCTAGACGTGCACTAGTTATACCCCATTCAGTAACTTATTGGCTTCTATCGGCTGCCTATGGGTTAATAGTGATGATTTTCCGATAACATCAGAGAAACGCCCGTAAATTTCCGATTAGGACAAGGGTTTGCTGCCCTCAAAGGAGGAGGTACTTCTCCCTTCACCAGTTATTCATGGCTGAGATCAGAGCCGCTGTGCTCAGATACTAGTGTGTAGCCCCTCATTTTCATAGTCATATAATTATGCCGAGGCCACTTTCGCTTTCGCATGATCAATTGATTAGTAGGTTGCACAGTTTCCGCGTCGTTTCGTTACCTATTTAAAACCGGTAGCCTAATGACGAGCGAGTTTGACACCCTCCCATTAAGTTGGCTGTGCGATTTCGTAGAGTGGCATTGGCATAAGATGCAGGTGTAGTAGTCTGCCGGAGGTACTTTTCCTTGTTTCTCCTCAATGTAAGTACCCTATTGCAGAGACCCGAGCTTCTATATAACTTGAGCTGCGCCTGGAACGGTCATATGGAGCTGTGTTCTGGAGAGCATCTGAGTTGCAGTGAGCTCGCACGTGATGGCTTTGCACTCATGCATTCTTTCCGGGGGCGCGCCTTTCGGGAAAAAGTCAACAATAGATCACAAATTGAAATGGTAAATGAATTGCTTGGAAATCTGTTCTTCTGAAATATGACATCGTTATTTACGTATTATTGACCACAGAAACTTCACAATCGATCGCTGTTTATGTCACATTATATGATTTTAAGATTAGTTTCCAATATTTCTATCTCTTGACCCTCAGGATTATGCGTTTCTCTACATCCCCCTGAGACGGCCAAAAAGAGTATCCGGTCTGAAAATGACGCACGGAAGTCAATCTTTTGTAGCGAAAACAACGTTCATTACTGAAATTGTGGACGAGTAAAATTCTAGTCTAATCTGCGCCTCCTGACTAATGACCGTTTAACCTAATCTCAAACAGCTACAGGCTCCGCTTCTTGAATTCCAACAAGTCTTCATTATCCTATTGTATGTCCATGGAGAAAACACTCTTCATAACGAGGTAGCACAACCTAGAATTAAAATGGTTAATTTTGCATTTACGTCAGAAAATTTTTCGTACGTTGGAAAGACAATATGCGCCTGTCAGATTCCTGATAAATATCCAACATATTTTAAAGAAACAATAGCATAGAACGTCAACTTACTACGGTATGTAGTGTGTAAGGAACACAGTAATAGAAGCCGAATATTCGGGTTACATAGTTGACTGACCTAATCTAAAAAAGCTAGTATTCACCGTATAGACTATGATCAAGTGCAAATTTTAGAAAGGTGTTACGGAGGTAGTAAAAGGCATTGAACTGCACAGATATTGAAACCATACATTGCAACTACTGAACACGTGCAACCCCTATAAATCATACTCCAACACATAACTATTTTTTTATGTTCAGGTCATGTTCAGAGCATGGGAGGAACATCACCCTGGCGTTCCACTTCACGCACTCGTCTCAGATGTTTTCTTCACTTTGCGTGCAGTGAACAGCAGTGCTGAAATAGAGACACATTATGCAGCCAGTGAAGAAGCTACCTGCTTTAGCAATATAACAGCGTTTTTTAATTCATTTATAATGCAAGTAGCTGCAGAAAATTATCGCGAACTTTATTAATCATGTATGTTCCAAGATAATTTAATTCACTGCGCATTAAGGTCAATAAAAACTGATTGATCTTCATTAGCTAAAATTAACTAATGCTCTGCACTAAAGAAGCTCCGTTCCGGCACGTTGACGGTTCCCTCTACAGGCAAGTGGATGGTGGAGCCATGGGCTCGCCGTTAGGGCCAACGCTTGCAAACTTCTACATGTGTCACGTGGAGAATACCGTCATGGAGGAAATTGCAGTTAAACCGTATATATACAGTCGCTATGTCGATGCTATCTTTGTTGAAGTAGGCGATATTGATACTCTTAATGTGGTTCAATCTAAAATGGAAGGATATTCAGTATTAAAATTAACAAAGAGCAGAGCGTTGGTGGAAAGTTGCCGTTTTTAGGTGTCTTGGTTGAAATATCAGATGAACTCTTCCATACCTCTGTTTATAGCTAACCTACTTCCTCTGGAGAAAAGTTAACTTTTGACTGTGACGCTCCTGTTAGGTACAAGACTGGAGTTATCTCAACACTCCTCACTAGAGCGTACAAAGTTTGTAGTAACTGGCAAGCCCTTCATGCTGAAGTCCTATGAATTAAAAGACTCCTCATTAACAACCACTTTCTCAACTCAGTAATTGACTCTAAGGTTAATGCTTTTCTTAATAGTAAATTAAACGGGATAGAAACTGTAGCTAACTCGCAGCAGATAACACTTTGCGATGAAAATCAAATGCACAATAATTATAACGTAGATGAACGTGTGCTCACTGATATAATAGCTTCACATGTGAAACCCGTGGCCCCGCTTGATGGAATCCAACTGCGTATATAGTACAAAAATAGGAAGGGCAGTAATTATCTAGTACTTCCGACCTCGACAGCTCCGATGTTGTGTATCAATTTCAGTGTATTATAGAGATTGCAAGTGTCTCCAAAATTGTTACATTGGACTGACGAGGTTTAAATGCAGACTTGACAATCACAAATATTAGGGATCAATCTATGCTCACTTCAGAGACGTTCACGGTTGCAATCCATGTTTTGACCACCTGTATCATAACAGTAATGTAATATATCTTGTTGCAGATCGAGATCATATACAAATCTATGAAGCACTGCTCATCCATAAAAAAATAAACCTAAGCTCAATAGCAACACCTTAGGCTTTGCAGCACTGAAACTATTTTCGCGCAATACACTGTGCCCACTGTTGGCAATATCACCATAATGTAATTCAGTCTTTCTTACGATCGGAGCGGTTTACTTTCTTACTTTGCGTGCCCTATACCTGAGAAGGGGATGTGGGAGCCTAACTTCATGCGATTCGGTATAGTGTGTTATTGCGTCTCGTTCTTAACCAAGACTCCAGGAAGCTGGATTGCAGGGCCCCTCCACAGACTGCAGCTCTTTTCGTTGGTTAGTTCAAAAATGCAATTCTTCTATGTTTAGTTAGTGTGAGGCGCGTCTAAATGTGAATAGTGTTTGTAAAGGAAACTACGCAGTAACTTTATATTGTCAATTTTATAATTTTGCCATTTACTAGGTTCTTTGCCAGTTCTAATCTGTGTTTCTGTTTTACTGCCGGAAGATGATGCTCGAAATGCATCGAAACGTTGCTTTCAGTTAATTTTAGATAATGGAAATCAATCAATTTTTATTGACCTTAACGCGCAGTGAATTAAATTATTTTAGAAGAGCTGAAAAGTTAGATA
>LQNS02276866.1:23633127-23650871 GCA_001587735.2 Parhyale hawaiensis
TAATATTATTATTGGGTCAATATTGTTTTCCAATATCAACCGAATTTTCCAATATAGGGTATTGCCCCAATATTGGTTTAGAACATCAAGTCAATAATGAAATCGCACATTGACCCAATAATAGGTCAAGAAATTTTGCTGCCTGGGAATTGACGTAACAATGTCATTTACACACGTTACCATTGGAACACATACACAAACATTGTAAACTATGCAGATAGACGTTATATAATTCTAAGGTCGTGACGCGCCAACGCGACAGGAATTTATGATGTTTATGTCATTTAAATTATGCAACTCATGTCTACATTTCNCACGCGCGCACCTGGGAAATGAGCTAGCGACAATACTCCTTGGTTACTCTTATAGGTTTGCAGCCTGGGTGTGTCTGCTGCAGCACACAATGGTGCGCATCCACATACCTCCCCGGTTAGAATCAACAACCCATTTTTCCGAGCCACATTTCCATTTATGTTAGTGAATTATGTGCCCGAATATGGATTGTGAATCAAACCAACGTGTTTAATTCATTAATCCGGAATTCAAAGATGTAGAAAAAAAAGGAAATTGACCGCTTGCTCCGTCAAGTGAATCATATTTCGACGAAAAAATAATGTTGCGAATTGTGTTATTGTCATATATTTAACCAACTATAGTATTGTCAAGCTTTTCTAATTTTAAATCATTGTGTGATAATCGTTACGCTCCTCAAACTGGAATTTGCTTTTGTATGGTCAAGGAAAATAACCAGTAGCAGAGAATGTAAACTTAAAGTAACCAAGCCCTAGACAAAATTGGGCATAATTCTTCTTTTAGCAGCGTAACCCGAAAACTTGGAAACGAATCTTTACAAAATTACAGAAGTTTTATTACAGCCAAAGGGCGAAAATGGTAAGATTTTGGCGTTGACACTAAGGAAAGGATAGCTTCAGAACCAATTCAAATTTTTTCATTACCGTTGCCTTGTTTGGCGGAGGTATGTGCTCTCACAGTTCTCTAGTTGTTTTTTGCTTGCATTACCTTCTCCAAAGAGGTTATGTTTTTCATCAACTTGCATGTTTGTCTGTCTTTTTCTGTTTGTCTGTCACTAAGATAACTGAAAAAGCTTCAAACGAATTTCAACAAATTTACAGAGAATGTTGGGCATGTAAACAGGAACAGATAATGAACTTTTGTTAAAGATCCGTTCATCTCTTTGCTTGCCTGCCTTGTTACCATGCAAAGCAAGGATCTATACCCCCAGGCCCGCCTGGCAATGGGGCGACAGTCACGATGGACATGTGGGTGCTTCCATGAAACTCCCATGCATGGCCTTGTTTTCGGAAAATGGAATGCCGCTCGACGCTGCTGGGATGTTTTTTCGACAGTTCTGGTCTCGCCCTCGCCATGAATATGGTTAGCACCCCCCACCCCGCTATGGAAATTTTCGTGGCTACGCCACTGCATGGCCTTGCGGCTGACTGCGTGGAAATAGCTTTGAAGAAAATAGAAAAACAAGAAAGTAGAAGCAAGAGTCTCGATTGCGCTTTCTAGGCGTCTAGATACTATTGTGATCATATTCAGTAAATAATATACGAGCCCTGCCGCAAATGCAGACCAGCCCTAAGGGCTGTAGGAAAACTGAGAAAATTGTCTGTATCCGATCCCCCCCCCCNCCCCCCCCCCCACACTCGAAGTCTGGCTATGGTATTGATACTCATCTGTCGCCTTACAGTGTAAATATCTAGTCTTATTTCAGTGCAATGCGATGAACTCACCTCGAGCTAAATGCCTACAGCTAGTTTTTTTTTTAAATTAGCAACATCATATGGACTCATGCCGTAATCTACGGTTGGTAGCACTCTCACAGGAAATTTGTTCTTTTTTCCTCAACCTTTGCGCATAAAATTGCGATTCTGACATGTGGCAGCAAAGTTCAGAGGAAAATTTGTCTACAATAAGAGCAATTTTCGTAATATCTTCCTGATTTGTGCTACATTCGGATGCTATCTTTCATCGAAATAAGGAGAAAGTTTCTAAACAGGTTTGAGTGCTACACAAACGCCATAGGGTCAGCAGGTTCGTTGTGTAGGTATTCTATGTTGGATTGGCTGGTGCTGGGACGATAACCCACAAACAGCAACGTGGCTAGAAATTCTGCTGTCATTGATACAATGTAATCACATTGTAAATGAATGTACAGGTAGTCTTCGATACAGTTTGCCAAACGGTTCTTAGAAATGGCAAACTGTATCAAGAAAGGGACTTGGACCATGTCTATTGGCTGATCACCTATTATTGCTTACTGCGGTGCTACAGAAGGGAACCTGGAGGTGTCTGAAGAAAGAGTGCGATAGTCGATGTTAGCAACAAGATGGTGAAAACGGTAAGAAATGATACTTAATAGGGAATATGTATTGCTTGCAGTTGACGGCTCACATTATTTAATTCATATAATAAGACATGCCCTAAAGTTCTTACTGTAACTAAACCTCGAGAAAAAAATATTTTACTAAATGAAATATTCCTGTCTCTAAGTGAATTTCGTACCATACGCAGATCATGCCCTTCCAGAAAAAAGAAAGTAAACAGTAGTAATGCCAGAGTGAGACTACTAACAATATTTATATTAAGAGCGTGGAGTTTTCAACCTTAATCAAAGACTGCAAACAGCGAGTATGACGTACTGCATAACAAGGGTCGCCTGTGCTTCAGTAACTTTTCAACAAATTCTTGATTTATTCCTTAACTCCATTGATTTGTGTTACCCTGACCGGCGTTCCGAGACTTTGTTTACCGCGGAATGTTCCTTTTCGTTCCCTTGCTAAGGAAGGAGAATAGCTACTTGTACGAATGCTACCAAACAATTTTTTTTTGTAGTTATAAACACTGGGGTTGAAAAAAAACACAGAATGTGATCTTTTGCAGTGTGCAATACTAGCTAGTGCTGGGTACGAAGATTTTTGTTTGCAATTTATAGTGACAGTGAAAAATAATTTTCGCCATTGGATGCCTGATGCCCTTAATTAGCTGTCATTGCTACATGTTCACTTCTACTAGGGCTCCCAACCAATGCTACCGGAGCTCAGAATTGTCACCTCTTATATTTACTCTTAAGTTAATGTAGAGAAACAAGAGGTGCATTTCATGCGACGATGGCTTCGCGTATTGGTTGTCAGGTTTAACCATTTTCTCTAAAAATGAGGCATGTAATCTGGAATAAAAAAAACTAGAGCACGCAGAGAGCGCATAGCTGCACCAATCAAGTCCATTGTTACAAAAAATTAAAACTGGTTCTGAGAGTATGACTTTCTCTGTACCAACACTAATGTCTAATCATTTGTGCCCTTCAACATTGTTAACAGCTTCAGAAGTTTTTTGAAGATCCGTTCATAACTTTTTGTGTTATGCTGCTAACAAGCATTATGACAAACATGATTCAAACATACAAACTAACAAACCGATCTACACCAAAATTTGATCATTCATGTGTTTCACAATAACTAACGACCCATATAAATTTCATAAAGATTCGTTCGTTATTGTTCCAGTTATTGTGCCAACAAGCATAAAATTAAAAACAGTGACTAACGAACGCACAAACAAACGAATCGTTACGAAAATCTGTTCATTTACCTAAAAACTCCTGTAAATTTCATAAAAATCTGTCTTCAACTTTTTGAGTAACAGCATTGAGAAAAAAAGAGGCAGACAAACAAACAAAGAAACGGATGGACATATCTTCACCAAAAGTTGCATTTGTTCCTCTTAACATATCTAACAATCCCTAAAAATTTTGTCAAAATCGGTCCATAACTTTTTCAGTTATCTTGATGACAGGCAGACAGACAGAAAGAAAGGCAGAGAGACAGACAGAAGACAGACAGACAGACAAACCCCACGAAAACATAACCTTCTTGGAGGGAGTAAAACTAATAGTACAGCGTATTATTGTTGTCAGGAGGGTTATAATTCCGACGAAACAAATTTTCTTGATAACTAAGAAATGGATTCGGTAGACACTGCATGTTATGATCTAGTGTAAAGTCTAGTGATCACTATTGCTATTCTGTGGACAATGGCTCCGCAATTACTGCTGGAGCAGCGTTGCGAGATTCTCTGGCCTGACCACGTAGTTATTTCAACGAACTTATTTCATAGTGTATTCATAGAGTATTCGCCACTCTCTGACCACTTGCCCCTTTACTGTTTTTTGTACATATAAGTAAAATTCCAGTACAGGTTCAACAAAGACGTCACAATGGTAGACGTGACAATGGGGAACATGTTATATGGCGATTTTATGATATTAATCTTGTTAGTGCTTATTAGGATTGCTTGAATAATTGCCTGAAGGAAACTGCCGATAAAATTGATACAACTACAGAAGCGGGGCTAAGCCAACTCTTGTCTGACATACAAGTTACCATTCTCGAATCTGGGCGACGTATATTTGGCACACGAAGCAAAAAAACAAAGGAAAATGTCCCGGGATGGAATGACTGTGTCCGCGAACTTCACACTGCCAGCAGACTGGTGTATTACTCGTGGAGGGACGCAGGTAGGCCGCGCTCAGGTCATATATGGCAGAAAAAGAATAGGCTGCACAATCTGTGTCGTATTGCGCTCAAGCAAGTGCGTAGACGTGAAAATGATATTAGAGCGCAAAAGCTGTCTAGCAAGCTAACGCAAAAAAATAGATCCATTGATTTTTGAAAAGAAATAAAAACTCTTAAACCTAAAGTCCTCACCGTTTCGCAGTCAGTGAAAGGAGTCACTGGGGAATATAATATTGCGCAATTTGGGAAAACCCATTCTGCTGGAATTATGAACTGCTTTGCCGATGATTATCATAAAGGTTACGTTGATGAAATTCTTGATAATTTGGCTCCCTCTAACGAACAATGAACCGTATCTGAAGATGAGGTTTGTCAGGCGCTGAAAAGATTGAAGAATAATAAAACATCAGGCGCTGACTGTATCCCAGCTGAAGCCTTTAAATATAGCCTCCCTAGACTAGTAACACGCCTTTCAATTCTGCTCACAGGGTGTTTTAATTTGGGATACCTCCCAGAGAACTTGATGAGCGTCATAATAACACCAATAGTAAAAAAAACAAAGCAAAATGTGTGACCGGCAAGAGCAACTATCGCCCTATCACATTGGCAACATCTCTCTCGAAAGTGTTAGAACAAGTGCTTGAGAGACGAATGCCAAAGTACACGATGACTTCAGAGAATCAATTTGGCTTTAAAGCCAAACATAGAACAGAAATGGCTATACTCACACTCAAACAGGTCATAAATCATTTTATTGGCAGAGGATCTCCCATGTACTTGTGCTTTCTCGATGCTAAGGCTGCGTTTGACCGAGTTCACCATTATTCTCTATTTAAGTGTATGCTTGAGAGACAAATACCAGCTTATATTGTTAAGACGCTAAAATACTGGTTTCAAACTCAGAAATGCGATGTGAAATGGAGAGCGGCAACGTCATCAGAGTTCGGCATGACTAATGGCATACGACAAGGGGGCTTACTCTCTCCAATTCTCTTTAACATCTTCATTGGCAGCATCCACACCCATCTGAACACAGCTGGAGTGTCGTGCCACATTAATGGTCACGCAGTAAATGCGCTCAGTTATGTTGATGATATGGACCTTCCTTCTCTCCATTCTGGTGGGCTGCAACAATTTGTCTCTATTTGTGAGAGCGAAGCCAGCAAAGAGTGTATTGAATATAATACTGTTAAAACTGTTTGTATGTACAATGTACATTAAACCTAAGAGAAATAACCTGCCCTCCGATAAAGTCACTCGACTCAATGGTGTCGATCTCACTTATGTAGACAGCTTCTCTTACCTGGGTCATAAAATCACCAATGATTATCGTGATAACCTTGATATAGAGAAAGAAACTCGAAAGCTAAACGCAGTGGGAAACATGCTAATCAGAAAGTTTGGTCACTGCTCGGATGAGGTCAAATGCCCGCTCTTTCGAAGCTACTGCTATCCCTTGTACTGTAACTCGCTTTGGTCTAACTTTAAGCAGAAATCGATTGGACGCCTACGTGTTACCCATAATGACATATTTCGGCGCCTGAAGAATGTGCCGAGATCTAGTCGTGCAAGTATAATATTTGCCCAAAAGTATACAGATTCTCTCAAACTCAGGGCAAGAAAATGCGCGCTGAATCTCCAGCTTAGGATAGAAAAATCTGATTACGCCTTAATCAAAGTGATCCGTAACGGGCCTGGCTACAAACTATCATGTATAGCCTATGGCAGTGCATACTATTTCCAGCAGGGGCCAAACAATGGGCCGCAATGCAGAGTAGTTTGTAATGATGGTATTACCTGATCTTAGTATTAAACTGTCTCCTGTGTACCATTACCTATGTGTATCTAATAAAGCATATTACTATTAAAATCATAGGGATTTCACGGCCCAAATTAGATCGGTTGAGCGATGTTAAGCTCTACACTCTGGCTCCGGTCACATCCCGCCACCTAAGGCTCAGAGCACTTAGCGAATAATGTGCGCTGTTCCAAGCAGATGTTAGTAAAATTTTAGGTCGCCTCATTGAAATATATATATATATATATATATATATATATATATATATATATATATATAANATATATATATATATATATATATATATATATATATATATATATATATATATATATATATAACCAAGATAAAGTAAAATAAGGAAAAACATGTCTAGCTTAAATTTATAACTTAATATAATAAAAACAAAAAAAAATATTCATTGTTCTAGCGTGAGTAATGGAGTGCAAAGCATTTCCTCAACCTAACAGTCGATGCAGCTGAAGCTGTTCGGTGATCCCATACACATGTCTAGCTTAAAATTATAACTTAAGATAATAAAAAAAATATTAATTGATGTTCTAGCGTGAGTAATGGAGTGCAAAGCATTTCCTCAACCTAACAGTCGATGCAGCTGAAGCTGTTTGGTGATCCCATACATTCTTCAAATCATAGAGCAGCAGATGTGGCACAATGTATAAAAATTAGTTGGTAAGGCTAGGAACTGTGTCACTGTTCAGCGTTAATTGAATAGATTAAAATACAGTAGACATTGATAAAGTCCATATTATAAGTATGAACTATAATGGTAGCACCATCATAACAATAGGTATATACATTAGAAAGTTAGGAGCAATATTTGGCGCGTATTTTCGGCGAATGGGCGTGAGGCTCTCACTCACACAGGTCCTATGACTTGGCAACGTCAAGAAACCAACCAATGAAATCTGAGGGAGAGCTGCGCGCCACGTATAGGGTCCTGTAGGCCGCCGTGCGTGTCTCTGTAGGATTTTGAGTCAGATTAACTTGGACTGCCCCAGCCTCAGGGTATGTCTCAAGTCCTTCTCCGTGTTTGTGATTGGTGCACGTCCTTGTATATAGACCACCGGCAGTGACTTTACCGACCGTGATATATATGAGATCTGTTTGGGCTACCCTAGCCTCAGGGTATACCTCAAGTCCTCCGTGCTAGTGATTGCTGCACGTCCTTGTATATAGACCACCGGCAGTGACTTTACCAACCGTGATATATATGAGATCTGTTTGGGCTACCCTAGCCTCAGGGTATGTCCCAAGTCTTTCTCCGTGCCCGTGAGTGGTGCTCAGAAGAAGTTTGAAGCGTCGTTCGACACCCGTATACCTGGCGTTCCCGTGTTCTTCCATCGTAAGTTTGAAGCGTCGCTCGACCCGTATACCTGTCGTTCCCGTGTTCTTACATCAGAAGAAGTTTGTAGCGTCGTTCGACACCCGTATAGCTGTCGTCCCCGTGTTCTTCCATCGGAAGTTTAAAGCGTCGCTCGACCCGTATACCTGTTCCCGTGTTTTACATCAGAAGTTTGGAGCGTCGCTCGACCCCGTATTCCTGTCGTTCGTGAAGACTTGTAAAGCCCGCTGTTGCCAAGTGTTTGAGCCAGCAGTGTGTTGATGATCAGTGTAGGGCCCCAGGTATAGCTAAATGATGGAGTGCTTAGGTGTCCAAAGTATATAGTTTGGGTGTGAATGCCGAGAACGCTCATTTGTGTCTCTTAATAGGAAATGATTGAAGTCATAATGAAGAGCAATGTTCCAAGAAGGCCAGTGTTATACATATACAAATGTAAAGCTAGGTAGGAATGTGCAGTGAAATGTTTTCATGGACCAGATTTGGCGTTTATCATAAGTGTGAAATGTCTTTGACGTGTGCGAGCGTCAACAACAAAAAAATCGAAAAAATGATCGAAATGATCCTTATATGTAAGTGATGTTTAAATAATAAGTCTGGTGTACAGCTTAGTTATAAGCTTTTGCTTCAAAGATGCGGGGCTGCGCGCCCTAAAGGTGAAATGAGTATACTAATAGATCATTATGGGGTTGTTTCATCAGACGGAATTTGCTAGGTACCAAGATATTACATGTGTGATACGACACATGTGTACTATGCTTGGGCCTTGCATACCAATTGTTTTACCTCCAAACTATTCGGAATTGCAGGTCAACGAGTCGCATTTTAGGCGCTTTCACCAATTCAGCTTGTCCTCATTATCAAGGTGTTCGATGTGGTGAGGTGTTCATGCAAACGTATCTCTTCATGTCTGTGCTTACCTTTCTGAATATATAACCGTTGACTTTAATTTGTCTTTCATTTTGTACTCACATTAGCCTCTCCAACGCCGTGTTATGAAATGAATTCCAGGGGGCCCACTCATGAATATATGTATGCATATATGTATGAATGTCACTGTTAATTTCAATGTCAGATAACGTAACGCGCAATTCATGTTGTGTTGTGTGTCTAAGTTATTTCAGCTTTAACGTAAATGCTTTCATATTGATGTCCCTGGCTTCGCTGTTTTGATAATGTCATTTTGATCATTGAAAATAATCTTGTAAAAGTGTATTTACTATATATATGCATTTGCACACAAACATACACCAATAATTAACGTGACCCTTGTCTTGTTTCAATTTGCAACAAAGTTATTTAAAAAAAATAATTGCAATTCATACCATGTCTTAACACAGAGCGCTCTTCTAAAGGGTTCCCGGGTGGAGATTTCCACATTTCAGCTCTCGCAGGGTAGTCTTGAGATTCTTGGACTTTGCCCCCAGAGCTCCTATGTCCACTGGAACGACGTCGACCTTCATCTGCCACAGTCTCTGGAGTTCGATGGCAAAGCCACGGTACTTTTCCGTCTTCTCCGCTTTCTTGTCCACGATTCTGGATTCGAAGGGGATTGAAATGTCGATCAGTTTGGCCGATTTCTCCTGCTTGTCTTTTACGGCGATGTTCGGTCGGTTGGCGTGAAGTACTCTGTCGGTTTAAATCCTCTTGTCTTAGTAGATCTGAACGGCTTCGTTTTCAACCACGGACGCGGGTTCGTGCTCGTACCTCCTCTCACTGACTGGGATGTTATGGATCCGCAGGAAGGTCCAGTGAAAGTGATGGGGAACTTTATCGTGCCTGCGCTTGTACTCCTTTTGCGCCAGGACTCCGCATTCGCTAATCACGTGGTTGATGGTTTCATCCGAGCTCCTGCAAATTTTACAGGTACTAGGGACGTTTCTCTTATCGATCTTGTTTTGGATATACCTGGTTCTGAGGGCTTGCTGTGGAGCTGTCAGGATGGTACCTTCTGTTTCCCGATTCAGCTCACTCCTCAGAAGCCAGTTCCAAGAGTCTGGAACGGTTTTGTCCGGAACTGCTTCGTGGTACAGGCCGGACATCTTCATGCTCTTCCATTTTTTAGTTCGATCGAGGCGTCGTCGCTGTTTGAATTGGCCAGCCGTTTCAGTCTTTTTCAGTAACTTCGCCTCGACTAAGCTGCGTGCCACCAGGTCGTCGTACTCTTTGAAGTGTTGGGAGAGAGTGCGTTTTTCCTCTTCGATGCAGTCCTCGACACTGACGAAGCCACGGCCCCCCTCTCTTCTGTTAATGTAAAATATGTCTACGAACGATCTTGGGTGCAGTGCTCGATAGAGGGTCATGAGCTTCTTGGTTTTGATATCCATGTCGGTGCACTCCTTTTTGGTCCAGTTAATAATGCCAGTAGAATATCGGACTACGGGGACGGCTCAGGTGTTGACGGTCTTGATGGTGTTGCCCCCATTCAGGTGTGATTTCAGGATGAGCCGGAGTCGGGTGAGGTACTCCTTCCGATAGAATCTTTCATCGTTCTGTGGGGAATGGTGTTGTACTCCATGATAGCCAGGTACTTGTAACCTGACTCCTCGATATCCTTGATTGTACCTTCTTCGATGGTGATTCCCTCGGACGTAGCAACCTCTCCCCTTTCGATGCTAAGAACTCCGCATTTGCTAACGCCGAACTGCTTCTTGGTGTCTTGGGAGTACTGATGGACTATGTTAAGGAGCTGCTCTACTTGGTCCATTGATTTGGCGTAGAGCTTCAGATCGTCCATGTAAAGCAAGTGGTTTAGCTTCATGGTACGGCTGTAATTAAAGCCTTGGCCGGCCTTGTTCAGGATTTTGTAGAGCGGGATCATGGTCACAACAGAGAGTAGTGAAGATAGGGAGTCGCCTTGGAAGATGCCCCGCTTGATGCTCAGCTCGCGAGGTATTTATTGGCGCTCGAAAGCTGGGTCTTGCAGTTGGGCATGGTCGTCGCGATCAGATTGCGGATGTTGCCGGCGATGCCGTAAATTTCCAGGCATTCCAGGATCTAGGAGTGAGGGACCACGTCGACGGTTTTTTTTAATCAACCGAAGCCATGCTTAGGTTTTTTTTTTTGCTCCTGGCGTATTTCGTAAGGAGCTTGTCGACGAGAAAATGGTCCTTCGTTCCCCTGGTGTTCCTGCTGCATCCTTTCTGTTCGTCAGGTAGGAGCTTCTTTAGGTCCGGGTGTTGGTAGACTCTCTCGTAAATTAAGCCCGTCAGCAACTTCCACATAAGGGGGAGGCACGTGACTGTGAGGTAATTGCTGACTTCCGTGTCCTTTGCCTTTTCCTTTTGGATTAGGATCGTCTTCCTTGTGGTCACCCAGGTGGGCACGGTCCCATGTTGTAGGCAGTGGTTGAGCTGTGCAGCTATTCTGGAGTGCAGCGATGTGAAAGTTTTGATCAAGTAGCCTTGCACCATATCTAATGCGGGTGCTTTCCAGTTCATTGTCTTTCTCAGTTGCTTTTTCAGCTGTTGACTGGTGATTGTAAGGTTTGGATCTGCTGCGACGTTCTTCTCCTTGACGTCGTGGAGCCATTCTGCGATATTGTTGTGCCATACCTCTTTACTACAGATGTCACTCCAGAATCGGATGCTCTCTTCTGCGTTGGGTGAATCAAAGCTCGTCTCATCTCCTCTAAGGGTTTCATAGAGGCGTTTCTGGTTGGTGTTGAATAGCTGGTTCTGATGGAATCCAGCTACTCTGGCCTCGAAGTTTCTAGCTTTGCTCCTTTTAGCAGATAGCCGCTGCTTTGGGTATCATCTAAGTTGGTTAGGCCGACTTCGAGGCATCGGTACCTCGATTCGAGCAGCGTCTTCTTTTCCTTGTTGTGGAGATTTCTTCTGCGCCATTCGGAGATCCAGCTGAGATGTTTCCTGATCTCAGCAATGTTTTTCTCGAAGCAGTGTTTCCAAGGAGGATCATTTTTCCGCTGGGTCCATTGCGGTCGTGGTTGTACCTCAACGATCCTCACTGCGAGGTCTGCTCCAGCTTTGATGAGGGTGTTCGTCTCAGTGATGTTGTTGGTGTGGATTCTACCAATCACTGAGTAGACACGGTAAGCAGCTGCTCAAATCTTCGGTTCCGGTAGGTGTCCTAGGCTAGGATGACCTTTTGGCGCCGTTTCTACGCTGGAATTCCGGAGTAAGTCCCGCAGCTCCAGCAAGTCCCTCCGCTGCTTGTCGGATAAGTCGAATTCTGGCTCTTCGTCCATAGAGTCGCTCAGGCTCATATTGTGGGCTGTTAAGTGCCGAGACCCACGTTGTGGCGACTGGTTGGAGTCGTCCGAGTCAATCTCAGATGGGACGTAGTTCGACAGTAGGGTGTCAGTTAGTTCCTGGTCAGTGTGACCTGGCGCTTCTACGATTGAGTTCCGGAGTAATTCCTGTGGCTCCAGCGAGTCACTCCGCTGCTGGTCAGAGAAGTCGGGCTCTGTCACTTTGTCTTCTGACTCGCTCTGGCTCATATTGTGGGCCGGTAAGTGCCGAGGTCCCCGTGTGAGCGACCAATTGGGGTCGTCAGAGTCGATCTCAGACAGGATAGCACCTTCGTCGGGGGTTCCCTTCGGTGGAATGGAAGGGCGCCTAGCAGGTTCTACCGGTGGGGACCTAGGCGGGGTCACGGGTCGGGTTAGAACCTGGCGTGCAGGTTCGTCAGCAGATGGAGAGGCAACTTGAGCTTCCATCGGCGCAGCGATTTGAAACCGTTCATCTTCGCTGAGGAGGTTTTTGCTTCAGATTTTCCGGACTTGGCCACTAAGAGAAGCCTGTGGGAAATTACCCGGGATTCCTCTCTCGTTCCAACAGCTGCTTGAGACGCTTGAGATAGCCTGGCCCCCGGCGCTTGTTGGCGACGAAGCACTCCCACAGTACAACTCGGTCTTCCCTGGACCACTTGTGGCGCGTGCGGCATTACGTCGGGACAGTAGCCTTCTCCACCCCCGGCGGAGAAAGAGGGGTCGGCTCCCTCGCACTTCCCTCTTCAGTAGCATCCACACTGGCGTCGGAATCCTGGCTAACCGATTCCAACGGGTGAGTACCGCGTTCACGAACGGCCCCTGCCTTACCCATAGGAGACCGAACGAGCGAGGCACCCAGTCTAACTAAGGTACCCTTCACGCCGTTAGAATGAATAATCTTTGCTTGCCTCATTTTCATGGTTGCGCGATAACCCTCAGACGGCGGGGCCCGATAACCCTCAGGCGGTGGGGCCTGATAACCCTCAGGCGGTGGGCACCTTAGCGTCTGCGAACATGGACTACCTTTCAGTGCTTAGAAGTTCCATCTACCCCAAGCTGGCGAAAGCATTGAACGAGATGACTTTTCACCTGAATCAGCCGTTGGTCTTTTCGTTGGCTACCTTCAACTTTGATGGTCTTTTTCAGCCATCAGAGGTGCTCGACCCTCCAACTGTAAGTTCGTATGCCTGGTTAAGCTGCGATTCAGCATGATCAACCGGTGACCTACAGGAGGTTGATTAGATTAGCCGCCAGTCATTTGGCAGGTTGTCGTTGGCCTTCGATGTTCTAAGGCTCATCCGGCTTATGCTGCGCATTTCCTCCCAACAGGGTCACCTTAAACACCGACCTGTGTCTGACTCATACGCCCCGATAGATTCACGGGCCGGTGGTCGAGACAGGATTTGCCAGTTATCCCGCAGGCATCCAGGTTTATTATTGTTATTATTACTAGCGGGACCCGTGGAATTCCACGATTGAATAAAGACTATACTTTCTAAAAATGAACCAACCCACGCTACACTATTGCAATTTTCCTTATTTTAACCTAATGCAGCTCGTATAACGTAGCCCACTCTGTATGAGTAAACGTCCCTCGCTCATTCCAACTCAACAATGTCTGTCTATCCAAGCATAATTAAGTCGTATGAGCTAACGTGACCGTTGGGAATTCACCAATTAGTTAAGGCTCCCACTTTATAAAATGTAGCAATTTTAGCAATACACTACTATAACGCACCTAACCTAACACAGCTCCTCTAACCTAACCTACCCCATAAATAACGCCAGTCACTTAATCCTGACGAATTCAATCTAACGAAAAATGGGAACGTTAGGTATTTCTTACCCTTCTGATTACGCTGTTGTGACTTGTGAGTGCAGCTGGAACCCCTCAGAAATTCAACAGAATAGAAGCAGTGTTCCTGAGTGATATCTCAGTCCCGTATCATCCGAATTTACCCCTATCTAATACTGAATGAACCGGTGGAAATTCTACAAACAAAAGAATTGTTCTTTAATCATGATACCCTCTGACCAGCATCACGCATACCAAGGTTGAAAATGTCCCGAGTCTGGTCGTGAAGCGTCTACCCTAGACCGCATAGAAGCTGAAATATGAACTTGACTATTTCTTCCTTTGATCCCTTCCCGGGTCGTATCCAAGAGTACCTTGGGGCACTCTAATTTCCTTCTATCTGTTGGAGAATAGCGTAACACAGACGGTTAGGAAATGTTTTCACTCACCGTATTTAATTTGAGGTAGCCCTTCTAACTTAATCCACACCGTCTGAACTAACATCTGCTTCCTAACCATGCCTATCGTTAGTCATTCCGCCTGTAACGTGAAGCGTGGGTGACTCGTGAGAATTCGACGATTTCTTAATGCTCTCACTCTATAAAACGTATCACTCATTTGTTCTCTCCGCAGAGAATCCGCACTTGTGTCTTGATAAAAACATAGAAACACGACGGTACTTCTTGCAATGTTCTCATTTTATTTGCACACATTTTTTTTAAAGGTCCGTTTCCCACAGTTTACAGATAATTTAGCCCGCCATAAGGTCACACGTTCTAATTTTTTGTCGGCGTATACGATTTTTTCTCACTATTTCGGAACCCCTTGAATATTGCTGATCAACAACCCATCATTTTTCTGCTCTGTTTAATGTAATACAAAGCAGTATACAATAAACGAAAATAGATTGGGTCGATTGTTTCATTCGCTGGAGAGTATTCTTTTGTTCTGAAGATGTCACTGACATCGCACTGTACTTGCTGATGCTCTCCTAGCAGCATATTCTCTTCGAAAAATGAATTCAGAGCAGAGATGCCAATACTACCCGTTTTCTCGTGGAAAGATCAACCATAGTTCTCACACGGGGTTTAGCAAACAGATCATTCCTGACGAAGTGGAATAGTTCATTGTATGACTGATTGACAGCATCTCCATACTGAACGTCTTCATCATCCTCTTGCCCTGCATAACCTGTATCCCGGACCATTCCCCTGGTGTAAGAGCGGTAACCCGACCTATGGTAGTGACCTTCAGCAGCTACAATGCTCTGCTCAGCAAGGCAAGGACTCTGTGGTCGACTTTGTTTTTTGCTGCCTCCCTGACCTTCATATCTGCTCGCAGTTCTTTGCACTGTACAAGGGGTTCTCTCGTTTTTTGTCCTTTAGGGTACTTGCTCTCCTTCTGGCAGAATATGCAGACGGCAGAGTATGTTCTAGATGAGCTTGGCCCTTGTCTAGAGGACTTTCTTGTGTTTTCTTCGCTCGTGGCTTCTTTTTCCGTGGAACATATTGTTTCAAGGTCCCTTTTCACAGTGAAGATGCTGCGGCACTTTCGATGGTAATAGATCTGGGGGATCTCGCCGTGGCGGAGGTCTTCTGCTACTTCTGAAACTGGCTCATGTTTACGTATCTTAGCTGCATTGCGTAAGGTTTTTCAGGAGTCCACACTCTTTGGCGAGATAACCTGGTCAGTGTCATCATCGCTCCAGTGGATGATGCAGCCAAGACGTGGTCGCTTCAATGGAAGCTTCCCAGATCCGTCCTTACTGTCCATAATTCAGCCTGCAATATAATAACCGGACATTACATAAATGTAAGACAAAGGGAGTGCAATAAAACGTCAGTGATGTAGTACTTAACTAAATCTTGACTAAACTTAATTAACTTGCATAAGCTACACATACATGTGTACTTACTTGCTGAAATAGTGATCTGCTAATTACTGCACGGCTGCTGGTCTTTGCTGCTCGTCCAACGCCATCATTCGCTTGTACCAGGAAATTAATGTATCTATTATTAAATGTGTGACATCAATAGTAGTTGCTGCGTTTGCTAAAAAAGACAAATTTTATTGAATTTTATAGCTCGCTCTGTTGTTCCGCTGGCATGAATAATAAACCTGGCATGCAATTTAAGATAAAATCTCCCAAGTTAAGTATAGAAATGAGTACATGGTAGCATCTGTAAGGTAGCAAGGTGTATTTTCGGAGACCTGTTTGAAAAGAAAAAAATCAGAGAATAGCTGCGATAACTACCATACTGTGTACAGTGGCAATAGCGATAATTGCAAAAATAGGAAACATCAAGGAAAAGACAATAAGCTACTCATCTGGAATTGCTATCATATATATATTTTTTTGTTCGGGTAGGATAAATAAATTGCCAACATTGAACCTTTGCCCTCCCGGATGGTACCGACATGTGACTGGGCCCATGGACTAAGCGTCCTTGCAGGCACAGCGACAGTGTGGAAGCGCCGACACTCGGCAAGATAAAGCAAGGGTTAGCTCATCCGTTGAGCCCGTACGCTGCTAGAGCAGCAAGCGTCTGGCAGGTGCGTGGTCGGCAAGAAGTCTTCCGTCGAACGGCAAGATGGGCCGCTGGTTGCCGAGTACCCGCGGCCACGATTAAGGTGTGGAACGCTGCTACACATGCCACATGCGTACGGCAGTGATCCGCGCAATTGAATAAAGGAATGCCAGACGCTGCCCTGCTTTACCGAGTTGTTTTGTACAGTATCCAGTATGCGGTAAAACCTGAGCATGTCCGGTGAATTCTTTTAACTGAACTACATTTTCTTAGTTTTGCTCAACGTTTGCCCCATTCCAAGCTGATATTCGCGACTTATCTTGCAGGAGGAATATTTTTTCTCGCAAAACTCATGGCTGTACAACTTGCATTTCATAAATGGAAGATAACTCCTGCAGGGATGTGACCCATTTTGTAGTAAAACTTTTACGAGAAACCGGGACAGTAAAAAGCTTAATCATAAAATTATTGCCGTCATTTTTAGTGTTGGGCCCTTTGACTGTCGATATTTACGGGCTAGGTTGGGTTAGAAGAGTCGCGCTAGCTCAAGCTAAAATAAGTTATTATAGCGTAGCTTAGAATTGCTGCATTTTGCAAAGTGAGAACGGTAACTAATCATATAATTTTCACGGGTCACCCACGGGTTACGTTAGCTTAGACAATATAATTACGATGTTAGGGTAGGCAGACATTTTTGAGTTGGAAAGAGTTCGTCAAGGATAAGTGACAGGCGTTAGCTCAGAAGGGGTGTGTTACGTTACACGAGCTGCATTAGGTTAAACTCGAGTAAATTGTAATACCGCAACGTGCGCTTGGCGTGGTCTCGTTTATTTTGGAAGGCATAGACTTTATTCAACCGTAGAATTTCCACGGGTCCCACTGGTAATCATTACTATATCGTTATCATTTGTCTTCTTAAAACTGAAATAGCAAAAAATTTGACCTGGTTAAACAAAACGAGTTACATCTCCAAACTCAGCATGAAAAATGCATATCAAATCTCTGAGAAACTTTGAAACTTAAAAAAAAAAACTAATTGCAGCTCTGCGTTATTCATCAAACAAGATCTAGAGAAACTTACTTGCTGCAAGTAATTAAAAAGATAGCAGGAAGAAAGGTGTGACAGCAACAGAACATGGTTAGAGAGGAAAAACAAATGTAATTGAAGCAGCATGTTTTACGGAGTCCGTTTGGTTTTCACGCAATTCTATTTGGCACAGACTGTCCGAGTGAACCAGAGAGCTGCAGTTGCCCTTACAAGGAGACAACAAAACCTGAGGATGCTGTGAATTAGGACGGTATAGAGTAAGAGACTACCATATGAATCCGTATGACATACCTAATGATGAGAGCGAATGAAGTTCCAGCGATTATGATATCGAAAGTCTTGTGTTACACTCACATGTGCTAATTCATCACTCATATCTTCGTTGAAATGATTGAAAATCCCGCTAAAGTTATGTTCATAAGTGCAGAGCATTATATGTATAGCTC
>LQNS02276866.1:23650971-23668079 GCA_001587735.2 Parhyale hawaiensis
AGCAGTAATGTTAATATTAGTAGAAACAATTATATCTTACTTTGCTTCTCGCGCGAGCGTGATTGATAGGTAGCTCTATTGCGGAGCCAGTCCAGTTAACTCGTTTGGTATGTGGTGGCACTGAGCCATGTAGATTAGGTTGTGAATAAATAGCTGTAATATTTCCAACAAATTAATGTACACACAATTTTTAATGTAAGCTGTAATATAATAATCCAAGAATACCTCCCGCCTGTGGAGAAATACATGTTATTATTTAAATGTAATTGTTTTTATTCATACATATGCACAGAGGCGCCAGAAAGAAACGCCGCATGGCAATAGCTTCAGCAAATTTTAAATTACGCTATATTTTCGGTTATTTACCATATAAAACTATATAACAATCGATTCATCGTCGTGTTGATTTCCAAGTTTTATACATAATTTTCTAATTTCGATAACTCGTTAGCATATGTTTCTTTAAAACGCAATATAACAGAACTTACGCGGCAACAAAATACTTCTCACTATAGAATAAAACAATAATGCAGGGTATTTCGCCGCGTTTCAAATGATAAGGCATCTTTACTCGTGCAAACAGTTGCTCCATTGTAGTCAACTTTATCTTTGATATAACTTAATCCTTATTTTTTAACCTGCCACGTCTTACTTTCACTGGTCTCTAGAAATTTACACTACGCGATGATACTAGCTTAACCACCCAAGAAATAAACCGGCAGACGACTCAAATGTGTTGAGAAAACTGTTCGACTGACTGTGCAAAGACATTAGCACACTTCAACATTTCCAGTGTTCGATGTATAGCCCAAAATCATAAAATTAGCCGTCGAATGGGACCCTCTTATAGCAAAGATCGTGTCTGAAAAATCCGAACTATAAGAAACAAATTTAAAACTGCTCCTAAGATTGAAAAACATTGTGACCTTGTGGCAAAGGGTTCTAATTGTACAATCAAAAATAAATTTAAACAATTTCGGATGACAGGCTGCATTGCAAGATGCAAACCGGCGATGAAGAAGAATCCAAAGTGTCGTTTGAAGTTCGTTAAATGGCACGAGATTCGTGACGCGTCCTAAGGCGTCTTTTTGTGATGATTCCCCTGATCGCGCATGATTTGCTCGTTTTTGTGACCGCATTTTGACGTGATTCTGAATCAACCATGATCAGTGGTGAGAATTGATCGCAGCGTGATTTCCTCCGCAGGCTAATCATGCGTGATCAAAGAGTGATTCCAACCGTTGGACAAATAAATATTCAAAATTTGAAATGGAAGGTCGAGATGTTTTCTTATATTTAGGGATAATTTGAATAATGTTATGATGATTGTGTGTAATATTGGCTTCCCGAATTGTACCGGGTGTCTCAAAAAAATGTTACATTTTCAAGTGGCTGCTGTTTCAATACACATGAAACAAAAGTATAGATCGTATATGGGTTGAGAATGTATCTTATGTATCGAAACACAGCAGCCAATTGAAAATGTAACATTTTTTTAGACACCCAGTAGTTTCCTTAGATTTATACCTGTGTATGTTCAACATGCTTTAAATACTGTTAGTGCAGTTATGCATTGGCTTCAAAATTAATAAAAGCTCATAAGAAATCCATTCCCTACTATTTCCCGTAAAAATACGGTAAAAAATATATTTTTCGAAAATTGACATGGCGTCTATGGTTTGTTTACAAAATCGTTGACCGTTCTTATGCTTTTCAGTGATCACGATGATCATGACCACCGTTATTCTGATCACGAGCGTGGCCACAAAAAGACGCCGTTATTGGCGAACAGTGGCATTGAACGATGAAAGCAAGTACAATAGGCTAGGCAGTGATGGCTGACATATAATTTTCGATGATGGATAGGTGAAAAAATTTTACCCAGGTGAACTTATTTCAATGATACATGGTATGGGGAGTAGTGAGTGCGTATGATCCTAGGCCTCTGGTTCGTACAAATGAGATATTTAGCTTGTTTGGCATGTCGACTAAATATTTTGTTCTCCATTATATTGATAATTTGCGAGTTGCTCTAGTCAACATAGCGGCCACTGTCACGCTGTCACGAGATTCCTCGAGAGCCATCACGTTGCATGCTTTGATTGGCCGGTCTTCTCATCAGACTTGAATCCAATAGAGAATGTATGGCATTACATCAAGAACCAGTTAGGCAACAAAACTTATGTTCTAGAAACCTAAACTATTAAAACTTGAACATATGTTAATTTTAAAATGCAATGAAAACATAAATTCAAATAATAAATGCATTGCACTATTTTGGTACAGCATTAAAAAAGTAGTAAGGAATTTCACAAGTGCCCCTCTTACCCCAAAAGTGCCCCTCTAACCCAATCCTGCCCCTGTCGCCCTCAGTTCGTTCCGGCGCCCCTGACTTCTCTAGTACAGGGGTTGCCACCGGGGGTGCTCGCACCCCTTAGAGGTGCGAGTTGACCTTCCAAGAGGTCCAAAACTTCAATAAAACAAAGTTGAATATCATAAATTTCTGGCCAAATTTGGTGTAAACTTCATTCATAATCTGTTATTAGATGAGTTAATATTTTAATATGGGGTGTGATACCATGTTAAACGTTTTCTAAATGAGCCAAGCTGAGAATAGGTAGGGAACCACAATATAGGGGGAGATGCAGCATTGAGCAAGACTGGGGATAATGCATCTAACGGATATTTGAGACGAGGTTGTCAGCCTCGTCAGGCCCTGCAACTTTCTCCTCTTGTAGTCCTCTCTTAGTATTCCCAATTTTTCAGAGCCGTCCCTCTTCGTTTCCTGCCACTCGACGGTTTAGTCATGTCTCTGGCATCACTTGTAACGTCCCTCGTAAAGTTCGCAACGAAACCATTGAAGAAGTTCCTGCTGATTACAGAGAGGACTGTCTGGGCCAGCACGTGTCCGTCGTGACACGTATGTTGCATCACGTCAAGGTTCCTTCCCTCTCCGCTAGAATCTTGAGCAGCTGGTTGAAGGCGATGGCGTATGACCCTTTTACACTGAGAAACTTGATTCTTCTCTGCATTGTGCTGCACATCAAATCCTGCAGTGCAGTGTCTGCAGGCTCCAATTTCCCTCTGTCTACTAAGCTGACGAGGGCGTGGTACTTGACCATGGAAACTGTATCTATGTCTCTCTCATCAACCGTGATTACCAGTTCTACATTTTTTTGGATCAGCGCTTGTTTGCGGCAGACATTCAGCCTGTCACGGCTGTTGACTATATGTGTCAGATAACCAGAGTAGCTGCGAATAGCTGCAAGAACCACGTCGTCGTTGATGAGGTCTCGTGGTTTCTCTGAAAGATCCTCCGCGAGCTTATGGATCACAGTTTCGTCCCGGGCCGCCTGGATCTGCTTGGCTTCCTTCAGGTCGGCCTTGATATCGTCGGGGATGAAACAAGCAAGTTTGTTCCCGTTGATGTTCCTGTGCAACTGCTGGGCGATACAGATTTGATTGACGCTCGTCCAGTAGTTGCTGCCACACATAATAAGTCTGTCTCCAAAAGCATGCTCGTTGGCATCGCTGATGCATTTTTTTAAAGCAGAGGTAGTTCAGGTCATCGATCTTTTGTTGGAAGATAATCCTCTCAGTGGCGAACGTACCGATTGAGGTGTAGTAGATCACATAGGCTGTGGGCTTGGCAATCCTTCTGCACGCGTAGGGGTCGCTGTCGAACCAGTCCTTCATGAGGTGCCCCACCTCTAGAAGGAACTGAAGGTTCTTTTCAGAATACTTGTCTTCAGGCTTGATGACACAGCGGAATGGGTCGTTCCAGCGCTCGTCCTGATACGGACCTCGAACGTTCAGAATGTTTCCCCGTCTCCTTATCATCTCCAGGACTCTTCCCCCCCCCCCCCCCTTTTTTTTTCTCTCTCTCTTTTCTCCTGTCATCTATACCCTACTAACATAATGTCAATAGCTCATAGAGTGCCGGGGCGTATGTTCCGGTGTCTCTTTGGGAATGGGCCTATTGGTTCGTCTACTGCCGCCTATCTAATCTAATCTAATCTATTTTCCCCCTTTCTGTTCCGTGAGGTGAACCGTTGATCGAGATAACTGATCTCGTACGCGGGGCACCTCTAGTCTCTGTCGTGTGGTACGCCATGAAAAGGGCCGTCCACTCGAGTGTCTTTCTCTATACTTTGCGCCCTTCTCCTGCCAGTAGTAGTGCACTGTGCCAACTTCTACTGCATGTATATGGCGGAGGAGAGCCGATGCCGAGATAGGATATTCCTAATTGCGCCTCCTGGCCGACTAGTATCACTGTGCGGATCGCCCTTTGGCGGAAATAATAATTCACTTGATGACAGCCGTCATATTATGAGATATAAATACATAATTTAAAATTTACATGTTTGTACTGTAGGTCGTGCTGTATGTACCGCCATACCTATTGGATGTAATTGTATGTAATAGTATTTAGGCAATCAGGTGAAATAGTATTAAGCCACGTAGATTTTTCCTCGGGAAGCAATTACTGCATTTTTCGTTTACCTTACTTTAAGTGAACAAGCTGTAATGTTAATATTAGTAGAAACAATTATATCTTATTTTGCTTCTCGCGCGAGCTCTCTCTCGAGCAGATAACGCCTCGGTCAGGTCAATTGAGCAAACCATACACTACCGTGACTCGGTACATCTAATCCAACACTTATATATCGACATTATAAAGATTGTTTAATTACAAATGTGTTAAAAATTTGTAAGTTGTAATATAATAATCCAAGAATACCTCCAGCCTGTGGAGAAAAAAATGTTAAACAAATAAATAATAAATAAGGTAGAAAATATTCCAGGTTGCAGATGCTGGCACTCGAACAGTTTATCTGAATTCTGGTGTTTCTTTGACTACGTTGAGGTCCACTCGATGTAGATGCATACAGCTTCTCTAAACAATCTCTTCCATCGTGATGTGACTCTCTTCTGAGATTTACTTCATCCAAACTTCAGCTGATGCTCGTATTTTGTTAATTGTCGAGTCAACTTGTAAGATATTCTTGAGAGACCAAGATGATTTCTCGGCAGCAAATTATTTCCTCCACATATTTTGGGTTCTTTTTTCAACAGAACACGTTTTCTTTTGAGGAAAAAATTTTCCGAGTCCGAATTATATGCCACCACCGAGTATCATGGATACAGAGCTCCGTATTTATTAGAATCAATATCGACTGCGGGTAAAAAACGTCCCTTTTTTGTGTATCACCGAAAGATGCTGGGTGTTGTTCAGCCTGCACGTTTATCTGTATGGTTTCCTAATTGAAGTTAGCAGTTGCGCAGCATCCTACACAAGGAAGTTAATAAGAGCCTTATATGTATAGGTAGGGAGCTCAACCATCTACCTTAAATAGGTAATAACCTAAGAAATCATAAAGTGCATGTTCCGTCAACACGCGGTACTATCCAGACAGGGAGCTTCCTTTTATAGATGTAAGGTTCTGCCTTAATATCTTTGCGATGATGCTACAGGCAACACAAGACGGGTCGTCACAAATTCTTCGCTGGCATTGACAGCGCTTGCACTCTAGTAATATTATAATAAACTAAATTTAATTTCACATTTATGGATTCCAGTGTTGAGGTCTATGTGCGTATAGTAGATACAACAGATACAGAACAATTTCTTGCTGTCGCTGGACTCTTGGCCGCCAGTGTCAAATGCTCTGAGCAAAAATTTCTTAACCTAAGAGTCAAGTACTGTTGCGGTCTATGTTAAGTGCATTAGATTAGTTGGCACGCGTTGAGTTAAGGAAGAACGTATGGCTAGATGGGGAACGTTAGGTTAGCTGAGGAGCGTTGAGTTAGACACAGTTGTATTATATTAGAGGGTGAGCTGTGATATTAGATGACTAGCATTATATTTTCGATGAAACGCGTTAGATTGGATGAAGAACATCAGGTCTGAAGAGCGGTAGAAGGGATGAACGTTAGATTAGATTAGGAGTATTAGGTTACATGATGAAGTGATGTGTTAGATGAGGAGCGTTTGGACGGGTGAGCAGCGTTAGATTGAATAAGGAGCGTTGTGTTAAATAGAGCAGCATGAAATGACGAGTGATTGGTTAGAGAAGGGGCTCTGGTTTGTATGAGGAGTTTTAGGTTGGACGAGGAGAGTTAGTTTCAGTGGAAAGCGTTACGGTAGATGAGGGAGATGAGCTGGATTGGATAAGGTGCGTTATGTTGGATGATGCGCCTTATGTTGAAAAAAGAGCGCTAAGTTGGATGAGGGCGTTAGATTAGATAAAACAGTATTAGATGATTGTTGGATTAGATGAGATGTTTTGTTAGATGAGGTGCGTTACGTTAAATGTGGTGTGTTATGTTATATATACGGTGCGTTATGTGAGATGGGTACTGCACTGTTAGAAGACGTGAGGTAGCTTAGATGACAAGCGTCCCGTTAGTTGAAGTTTGTTAAGTTAGATGTGGGGAATAGGTTGTAAGATGTATTTTAAGACACATGTTAAGCAGTGGATGCATGACTGGTGTTAGCTAAGATGACGTATGTTAGAATACTCAGATGTTGTTGAGTAAGACAGAGATCGTCAAGGTTTAGTGATTGACTGAGGTCGTTCACACGTCATTCATCTTAACGCTTTCGCTCAAATTAGTGGACACAACACGTTTAGTTGATGGAAGCAGTTGCGGCGAAAACGCGATACTGACGGATGAAGTACATATATCCGTTTCCTCAAGGAGCTGCCTTATTCAAGTTCAGTAAACAAATCCTATTGATACTAAATTAATCCACTGTAGCGTTCACAAATCATGAACAAATGAATACATGCACTTTTTCATTGTCACTCTGATGATCAGAATCACTATGAATCTGTACAACGTTGGAAGCCGAAAAAAGTGGTAAATACATGGAGGCCATTTTTGTTTAGACAATCTAGCGGATTGCTGGGTGTTGATTTCCATTTTATTGGTTTATCAGGCTACAAATGTTCTAGAAATAGGCCGTTGTACAGTACTTGAAATCAGGCTACAAGATTCCCGGATAGGAATGTGACACAGACTCAAAATATAAACAAACATTGAAGAAACGATGTCATAATTGAACGCGCGGCGTCATTCATTTGAACGAGAGACGATTCTACTGGTAGATAGATAAAACAATGACACACATCATATTCGTTCACCTGAATGAACGCGTTGATGTAAATGACCTGTGAACTCGACTTCAGACAGTGTGGGTTCCGTTGGAAGAGCTGCATTAGGCGCAGAGTAGGTCGGCTACATTTTAAAAAGTAAAGACATTCACAACCGTGGAGTTTTCACGGGTCTCACTCGTTTATATATTAATACGCTCGTATCTTAGTGTGTCCGTGTGTTACGCGCTTGATTAATAGATAGAAGGAAATAGAGATTTCCGCTTCTTGAGAAATAAAAAAATTCAGTCAGTTTCGAAGCAAAGAGAGAAAGATCATTTCAAATATATCCTATCTACCGCTTTTTATTTTTTCACATCACATGATCATTTTACTGGTGGCGGATGACATTCTGAATAAGGCCAGATAAGTAACGAGGATACGCTTCGAGGGAACAGAATGGGTAGTGTTGGACATCTCTATTCTGAAATATTCTTAAAAACAACTGTGCGATGTCTAAGGAAATACAATGACTCTTGAGTACCGAGGATTACGCTGCTGTGAATGATAAAGTTGGCTGAATCTGATGTGGTATAGCTATGGCATCAAACAAAACGGAAAAAAGATGGTCTACTGATCAATATCAGTAAGTCTCGTAATAGTGAAAAAATGGATATGCCGACAAAATATTGAAGCGTGTAAGATATGAAGGGCTAAATTATTTGTAAAGTATGGGAAACAGAGCTGAGAAAATGCGTGCAAATACAAGCAGGAGAATGCAAAAATTACCTTCGCACCTCAATGTCTTTATTAAGATGCAGTGCAATTTTTTTGCTGGCAGAACGAATGTGAAATTCACAGGTGACATCATACTGTTGATAAAGGTTAGACGAGGTGTGAGGTAGACGGACTGCGTAAAGGTATACAAGGTATAAGCGGTGGACATTACTTTACACTGGGTGAGTTAAGTTAGAAGTGCTGCCTCAAATCATCCTAGGGTAAATGACGACAATAATTTTAAAATTTCCACGGGTCCCGCTAGTTATTTTAATTACAACAGTATCACTACCCTCACCAGAGCTCCACTGGCTGCATCACTGCCTCTCACCAGTGCTCCACTGGCTGCATCACTACCCTCACCAGTGCTCTACTGCCCGCATCATTACCCTCACCAGTGCTCCACTGGCTGCATCACTACCCTCACCAGTGCTCCACTGGCTGCATCACTACCCTCACCAGTGCTCCACTGGCTGCATCACTGCCCTCACCAGTGCTCCACTGGCTGCATCACTACCCTCACCAGTGCTCCACTGGCTGCATCACTACCCTCACCAGTGCTCTACTGCCCGCATCATTACCCTCACCAGTGCTCCACTGGCTACATCACTACCCTCACCAGTGCTCCACTGGCTGCATCACTACCCTCACCAGTGCTCCACTGGCTGCATCACTCCGCCATACATATATAGCTTCCTCCGGGAGGTGTGCCCCCATTCCTCCACAGTCCCCCTCCAGTCGCATCTTCCCTCAGCGCCCAAGTTGTCTCACCAAACTTTTGCCTGAGAAAGTTGGAGCGCGGCAAAGTTTGCTGAGCGCACGGACGACTCCAGCAAAACAGCCTCGCTTCAAATAATTCTGCAAAAACTCCGTGCTTTATTTTCGAGAAAATGACCATCGAGAAGATGCGGGGTGGAATAGGCGAGACTCGAGGATTTGTTATTGTGAAGGAGCTAAAGTAACACCAGTGTGGTTGTTTCTTATCCTCCGTTGGCCAGTTTTGGGACACCGTTCGACAACTGAAGTAACTGTGCTGGCAGTGATGGGCACCGTTATATGATATTGGAGGTCATTACTGTTACTCGTTACTTGCACAAAATTACCGGGCCGTCACCGTTACTCGTGACTCCCATAAAATTGCACTGGGCGTTACCGTTACTCGTTACATCTGAGTCCTTATTGTATAAATAATCTGAACACAATAAAAATATTGCTACTGTTGTAAAGTAGGCCCTATGTTAAAGTAGCCCAAAACTTGGATCTTTTACTACATGTAACAGCGATAGATTTCGTAATAAAATCTTTATTAACAGTGTAACATTTTAATAACTAATCTCTATTTTTAGTGAAAGAGGAATAACCGAAAAATTTAATGTGTTGTGTACACAATAATCACTTTTCAACATACGAAAGTTACTTGCAAGTCGCGACGTCTGTGTACATTGCATATTTGTCAGTACATTTTTTTTTCTTGACGAAGCAGAACTTTATAGGCGTAAAAAAGGAGAGAGCTGCGGCGAATCTCACTTTTATGTAATCGACGACTGTCTAATCAGCAGAATTTTGCGTCCTCAAAAAAAACTAATCTTGTTGTGAAAGTATTTTCGAATTAGCCCAGTGAGGTCGGCCGCAGCTACAACTATGCAGCCACTTTAGACAGCCGGACTCACTAATTTCACCGTAAAACTATCAGAGGAGCTTGCATGATCATCCTGATCCAGCTTATTATTCGATATTCGATTGACTCTTATAAGCAAAAATCACGAAGAGAGATTCATATGACAACACTAGGAAGCACACTTGGTTTGATTGGCAACATCTTAGCCTTAATTAACCTTGATTCCATTTGTAATACTCAGCACCTTTCGAATTGGCACCTGCAAACAATTCAAGAAACAAGTTAACAGGGCAACCCATCTTCAAATTTAATACAGTGACACAAATCGCAGCTGATCTTAATATCTCTGTCATATCATTCAGTGGAAAAAGTCCAATTTAAGAACAGTAGGCTTATTTATACTAGGAGCAAATAGTTTGTCCAGGAATACAGTAGTTTACAAAAGTGATCTGAAAAATGGTGAGGATAACTGGTATTCTTGGAAAAAGTTCGAAGAAAAACAATTCCATTTGAAAATGCTGGGTAAGAGGAGGATAAGTGGTATGACAAACAGCAGAGTTTTGATAGCACTCCCTTCCATACTATAGCAAAACTACCGTCGATACAGTCAATTCTCTGAAAACTTTCTTCCGTGAAGCCGACCCGCATATAAATTTCAGGTTTCCCTACGAAACCTGGGATCCTATGTTAAATTCAAAGACAAACATCCCACACCTCTTCTGTTTAGTGTTTTCAAATTTTAATGCAGTAGTTGCAACGCTTCGTATGTGGGCAGCACTGGAGTGCATTACAAAGCCAACGTTGCCCAACAGCACATTCGGCAGAAAGCTTTACCACTTGCAAAATCTACTCATTCAGCTAGCACCCCGTGTTCATGCAGAACAAACCAAATATCTTTTTAGCAGTAAAGTCTCCATCATAGACTTTCAATCCCAATAGAACTCACAAATTTACTATCTTTTACATATGTGAAACTAAACCCAGCCTCAATGCAATGACCACAGCTGTACTGTACCTCTCATTACAATCCATAACTGCCGTTTTCTTCCGACCGTACAAGCTCTGTTCCTTCCTAACAGTGACTGTGCCACGAGTGCTGCTTTCAACTCGTGAGACTATACAAGTATTGTCATTTGGACCTTCCGAGTTTACCCCACTCATTCGCACTGTACAAATCCCCTGACAACGTCTCTGCCCCATGCTAATAAGTGAAAAAAAAAAAAATTCTTTACTTCTTCATTCATTATATTTATTACAGTTTTAAGGAAGGAAGCATCCCAAAACGCTAAGATTATATAATTTTGTCCACACTTATAGTCTTTTTACTTATATTACTGACAAACATAAAAACAAAATGGAAGGAAATGAAAGGGCCAACAGATCAATACGAAAATTTAGTCGTTCACTCCCAGTTATTACCGTAACAACTCTTAGAAAGAAAAAAACATACTAGTAAATGGTTGAGCGGATCTTCCCAAAAGTTAATCATTCGTTCCTCCTACCATCCATAAAAATTTCTGCAATTTAATAAGGATCTGTCTATAATTTTAGAATTATCTTGGTTGATAACAGATTGACACGCAAACAAATAAACTCAACTCCTTGGTGGAGGTGATCATTATTATCAGTGATCATGAATGTGGCATTTCTACTAGTATATCAGCTGTAGAGTTTCAATTGAACTTTGTTGTAGCCATTACCTCCGTCAAGGAGGTTATGTTTTTTGTCGAGTTTGTCTGCTGATCTGACTAGTTTGTGTCTTTGTTTGTCTGTCACCAAATAACTAAAAACAACTAGACGGCGGATCTTTACGAAATTTGCAGGGTTTGTTAGGCATGTTAGGAGGAAGAGATGACTGAATTTCGGCGAAGATTCGTTCATTTTTCTGTCTCCCTCTTTCTCTTGGTACTGTAACTCAAAAAATTGATGACGAATTTTCGTGAAATTTGCACGAATTGTTAAATATGTTATAAAAAGCAAATGAACAGATTTTGTGATGATCTGTTTGTCTGGTTGCTTCTTTGTTTGATTTTATGTTGGTCAGTAAAATAATTTAAAAAGTTCTGAACGGATCTTCACAAAATTTGCAGGAAAACTTAAACATGTTACAATGTATAAACGATGAAATTTTGGTGATGATCGGTCCGTCCGTTTGTGTGTTTGACTAATGTTTGTCTTAGTGTTTGGAGATACGGCCGGATCTCCAAGAAAACGGCAGAAGCTGTCATTACTGTCAAGAGGCGCAAATGATCGAACTTTGCTGATAATAAAAAAGAAATCCTAGTTTGAGGACCAGTTGAATTTTTCGTTAACATTGGGCTACTTGGCGGAGGTATGAGCTCTCAGAGTGCTCTAGTTTCAAATAAACTTGTTTGGTAAAAAGCGATCGAAGAAAACGCTGGCAATTGTTGATACACGTGAGTCAGCAACAGTAGCACAGAAAATTTCATAATCAATGTTCGAGAAAATAAATCACCTATCTCTTCTTGCACATTCGAGCAGTTGGGTGCACTGAGACTATGAAAAGGTCAATAATAAGTCGACTTCGAGCAGAACCCAAAAATCTAGATCAAATCCATGTCTACTTTCACAACATAGAAGAGAAAATGGAAAAAAACGGGACTTAGCTGGCCATAAAAATGATGGCGTTGAATCTATAACTCCACCCAAAAAGAGACAGAAGAGAGTTGAGCTTCTTCAGACGGTCTCGTGGGTTGACGGAAATATGAAAAAATGCCAGAACTCTAAAGTAAGCTGACGATAAAAAATGACGGCGTTGAATTTTCCCCTACAGCGGGCGATGGTCTTTCGTCACAAGGCGTTCTAGTATTAAAATATGTGTCTCCTAAAAGCATGGCCGTACTTTAATTACCAAAATTTGTATATCTTTTCAAAATCATGATACCACTCCTTCAGCATAACTTTCTCTTTGCCGAGAACTCATCTCTTGTATTTGTCTCAAATTTTGGAAATGTAACGAGGAACTAGTTACGGCAATTTCCGTTACTTTTGATAAAATCCACCCGGGCGATACTGTTACTCGTTACGTTGCTAAAATTGCCAAGGCGTTACCGTTATTCGTTGCAAAAAGTAACGCCCGTTACTTATGCCGTTACAGTAACTACATAGTTACATGCCCATCTCTGTGTGCTGGGTATCCTTTCGTGACGCTGCAGCCTTAGTGTCACCGCCAAGAACTCATGGCTCTTCTCAAAATGCTCTAGCCATTTGAAATAAATCAAGAGCCTCATGGAAATTTCCATAAGAAAATATTTTCCCTCTAAAACTCCATGTAATGTCCAATTTATGCTATTATCTATAGCTGTAAAAGAGTGCAAATTTTATTTACGTTCCATTTCACTGAAAGAATAGCTATTACAGCGCCGTCATAAGTGTGACTTCGAGCGAATTACAGCCTGATTCCCGCGCCCGTCGGCAGTAGCGCAGCTCGCCGCCACAGCAGCGCACGCCAGCAGGGAAGACAGGTGAGCATACAGTGTCTCGAGAGGGCAGACAATTGTTAGGTAGGTAAGTCCTCTTTTGAGCGCTGCCCACCACAATCTGTGCAGACTGGCGCTCAGAAGGTTGCTTTTTTGTAGAGCGTGGGCTTAAGGCTTTTAATTTAAATTTTATGGATTCGGAAGAAAAGCATTGACACTTGAGGTAAGATATGTACCCGTGCTTTAGAATGGGACATTAAGTGCCCCTCACAAAACTAGCACTTGACACATGTCTTAACTGCTGCGTTTGAATTAGGATATAATAAATAGCAAAGCTTCTGAATGCTCTCTAGATAGTCAGATCAAGTGCCTAAGGCTCCATGGAAAGCACAGTACAGCAACAAACTGCTCGTGAAGTTTATACCTTAATTGTACCTAACGGCTCGCTTTATCCTATCTGAAGATTGTCTTCCTTACTCGTCACTACACTACACTATTCATATAGTGCTGGCCAAGGCCTTTCCTTACTTTTATCAAATGCTAGAATGAAAAATAATTAATATTGGCGAGACATGCCCTTTCTAAGACAATGATAAAACATATGGAATATGTACAGAAGTAGTACCAAAAACTGTATCGTTTCTTGTACTTCGTAGTAAAGAAAATAATTTTCCACGTTTTACTTCACATTCACAGCTATGATGTGAATGGTAATTTCTCCCAAGCTGAATAAATCTACCATTTTAATGGTCTACATTTGTCTTTCAAAATTTAGAATATCTGGAAATGTTCGGAAAACTACTGTGTGCTAATACTTTGGACCAGGGCTGTATATGCACCACAATATAGTTCAGTACTTCACACTATACTAGTGATGGGTTGGATGCCATTTTTTGGGCATCCGCGGATGCGGATCTTTAAGCGTTCTGACCTCCGCGGATGCGGATACAATGGCGGATGTTACCATCTCGCTATCCGCGGATACAGATACGGATGTTCCGCGGATGCAGATGAGGATATTCGCCCTACCATAAACACACGCACACCCCCTCTCCCGACGGCAGTTTGTACAACAATTGAGAAGAAAACTTAATGGTGCTTCGTTGACAGAGACAGCGCTTGCACACATTTCAATCCAAATGAGAATTTGCAGTTGTCGGCACTATGGATGAGTTTAGTGTACAGTGATAAACCCGCACATCCGCACCTCCTTTGTTGCGGATCTTTAGCGGATTTTACACTTCTGATATCCGCGGATGCAGATGCGGATGCTAAACAAAGTACAGATATTCCGCGGATGCGGATATTCACTCCATCACTACAGTATACTACGGAGAGTTGCGCTTTGTCCTTTGCTCTCTTTTATTTTCATACTCTGTCTCTGATTTACAGACCTTACGGACAATAAACAAAATTTGTTAAAAATGAATTAGTACAAATTTTTCCAAAAATACAATCTCCCGTCCGAAATTGAACACACTGGAATCCCGTCCTTCTCTCACTTCCTCCTCCTCTGCCTTGTAGGCATTGAACGGTCTCCACGGCAAGGGACCTGGTGAACAAGGAGGGTGGTGATGAGCTATGATCTATTTATTGGTTAATTATGTATTATAACTTCGCACTAAGTTCGGTACGTACGTATGGGATTCGGACGTATCAAGGGAAGCATTAGGACTTGTGTCTCGACTGAGCCTACATAGTTGAATGAACTCTGCCTTGGAACGGTGGAGGTTGTATTTGATATGGTCGAGTGGATGTATCAGTTCTTAAAACTATTACCTACAGTCTATTTCATCATAAGCCTGCCACAGAAGCGAAAGAGAATTTATTTCCCGAATTCTCTGACACTGAGGCACTAACTTGCGAAACTTTTGCTAAACAGCCGCAGCCTCGTCTGTTCTTTCTCTACACGCTCTTGAATCAGTGTGTGACTCTTGTTTGGGCCCAATCGTTCGCAAGCCTCGAGTCACGACGCGAGTCAGGCGAGTGTCAGGACCCCACCAGTTCGCAAGCCTCGAGTCACGACGCGAGTCAGGCGAGTGTCAGGACCCCACCAGTTCGCAAGTCTCGAGTCACGACGCGAGTCAGGCGAGTGTCAGGACCCCACCAGTTCGCAAGTCTCGAGTCACGACGCGAGTCAGGCGAGTGTCAGGATCACCAGGCTCGGACTTCCCTCGTAGACAATCTCACAAGTTTGCAATTGGTGCAGAGGAGACGGCAGGCGGCGAACTACACAACTTGAGTCTTTGTATCCACTAACATCTGCACCGAAACTATCACAAAACTCTTGACAAAATTCTCCCGCCAAAGAGCTCGCTCAAAAACTCCTCCAATGAAAGCCGTCCAAACTCGAGCAGATAAAAAAAAGCAAACAAGCGCGCGCCGTTGATTGACAGCGAGGGACCCAAACTTCAACTCGGCGAAAATAATTAAAACTTTTGATACGGAAACTTTGGCCATCGGGGGAAACTGAGATGGCAAAGAGGGGTGCAGTTGAACCCTCTCATCCCCTTACTGCCCCCACCCCTCTCTCCTTTACCCTTCCTCCCTCTCCTCCGTAGTTAGCCCTTACGTCTCCGACAATTTCTTGCCGAAGTTTGCCAACTGCGAAGAACTTTTAGATAAAAATGGTTCAAGTTCAGATGGAGAAATACTTAAGATGAGGGCGGAATTTGAGCCTTAATTTATATCGGAATTGGCTTTTGTGAAAGAAGGTTGGAGGTTTTGTGACACTCCTGTGTGTGCATTTGTGTATTGTGGTAAATACGCACAACATAAATACTTCTGTAAAATAACATGTACTTGTACATTTACTCGTATGCATTTTTTAGAAATTTATGCAGGATGACGTAAACTTTGTGCGTGCTTGTACAAATTTCATGTTGCTCGCACGTCACACGCTACATGTGCTTTGAATTGCACAGTTGACTATTTTCAATCTCTTACATCTCATCAGCTCCATATATGTAGTTGTAAACTGTCAGAAGCTCTGCTGTGTTTGTAGCAAGGAAGCTTCATTGCAAACTGATCAACAAACAGAGCTGGGCATAGATACTCAAAAAGATATCTAGATACTAGATACACTCTTAAAATGTATCTAGATACGGATTCTAGATACAGTTTTTAAATGTATCTAGATACAGATACTAGATACTTAACTAGTATAGATTACCAGATACTTTTCTGTTTGCAATCGCATTTATTAGTTTTAAAACTCCATGTGGTGAAGAATTGTGAAACTTAGGTGGATATGATTCGGGTTCTTCAAAATACTGTTTTGTATTAATGCCCTCTACACATTTACCTCTTCCAAAGAGGCTACGTAATTGCCAAATTGATCACTTTTGTCTTGTCAAAAGATATCTCAATCAGTAATGGGAACGTTACTAAATTTTTATTCAATAGATATATTTTAGTTAAAACAGTTTTTCACCACTTTGATATGTAATTGAATTAAGCATAGTAAGAAAAGATAAAAAGTTAAAAGAGCCATTATGCTAAAAATTTAGTAAAAACATAAATTAGTTAATATTAATGGATGAATGGACATTTCGGACAAATTTGTCCATCATCAGCAAAATTCCAAAATATAGAAAATTCGAAAGATTCGAAACATACAGAACTAAACCAGAACTCAATTACGAGCAAAGTGCAACACCCCTCTTTGTAACCGGTATTTCGTACAATTAGGTTTATTATAGATTTGTGAATAGTGTAAAATTAAATCCTCTGTATTCAATATCTATCGTAATTTTTTATATTTCGGAATCAGAATTTGCTGAAGATGGACTTATATGTCCGAAATGTCCATTCACTTAATTTTCAACGGCGAACGAAGTGAGAGAGTTTTCATTGATGATTTAAGTACATATATATAAAAGTAGATATCGATTAGAAGCAGTTGATAAAATTTAGATACCCACGACGCGCGTTTCGCTGTTCTCCAGCTCATCAGGTGGGAGGGCAAAGTTGTTAAATTTAGTTCTTGAAAGCTTGCGAAATTTAGAGAGGTTACCATATGAAGGTGTAACTATGATACCAGCTGTTCTAAATGTATAAATGAACGCAGCGGACTATAGTTGAAAATTGACGAAACATTTGCTTGATTTGAAATTTCATTTATACATTTGGAACAGCCGGTATCATAGTTACACCTTCCTATGGTAACCTCTCTAA
>LQNS02276866.1:23669766-23684319 GCA_001587735.2 Parhyale hawaiensis
GTTAAGTACTACATCACTGACGTTTTATTGCACTCCCTTTGTCTTACATTTATGTAATGTCCGGTTATTATATTGCAGGCTGAATTATTGACAGTGAGGACGGATCTGGGAGGCTTCCATTGAAGCGACCACGTCTTGGCTGCATTATCCACTGCAGCGATGATGACACTGACCAGCTTATCTCGCCAAAGAATGGGAACTCGTGGAAAACATTACTCAATGCAGCTGAGATACGTAAACATGGGCCAGTTTTAGAAGTAGCAGAAGACCTCCGTCACGGAGAGATCCCCCAGATCTATTACCATCGAAAGTGCCGCAGCATCTTCACTATGGAAAGGGTCCTTGAAACACTATGTTCCACAGGAAAAGAGGCCGCCAGCGAAGAAATCACAAGAAAGTCCTCTAGACAAGGGTCAAGCTCATCTAGGACATACTCTGCCGTCTGCATATTCTGCCAGAAGGAGAGCAAGTACCTTAAAGGACAGAAAACGAGAGAACCCCTTGTACAGTGCAAAGAACTGCGAGCAGATAAGAAGGTCAGGGAGGCAGCAAATGACAAAGTTGACAACAGAGTCCTTGCCATTCTGAGCAGAGACATTGTAGCTGCTGAAGGTCAGTACCATAGGTCGTGTTATCGCTCTTACACCAGGGGAATGGTCCGGGATACAGGTGATACAAGGCAAGAGGATGATGAAGCCGTTCAGTATGAAGATGCCGTGAATCAGTCATACAATGAACTCTTCCACTTCATCAGGAATCATCTGTTTGCTAAACCCCGTGTGACAACTATGGTTGATCTTTCCACTAGACTGTCCGCAACGAATTCATTTGGGGCAGAACATGTTAAGGATTTCACCAAGAAGCACGTGCGCCGAAAGCTGGAAAGCGAGTTTGGCAATTCATTACACATCTTTCCTGACTTCAAAGGGAAGCTCCTTCTATGCCCAGACAATCTGACGGTGGAGGAACTCGCCAGAGAAAACCAGTCCGTGAAAGCCGAGTTGCACAAACTAGAAGTCATGAGAACGGATGATCATGTAGCCAAAGCAGCCTTGCCTTTAAGAGGAGACATTAGTAAGAAAGAGATCCCAAGATCTGGCCACCACCTGTCGATAGAGAGACGGAAGAAGCTATGACCCCAGAGTTTGCCAGGCAGTTCCTGTGCTACCTGCTGACGGGTGATGACGACCATGCCCATACATCTGAAAGGGTTACACGGCTAGTACGTTCTTTCGCTCAAGATTTCGTCCATGCTGTGACTCGTGGTAGGATGAAGCCTCCAAAACACATAATTCTGCCATGTGCTGTCAAGTCATTGACTGGTAATGTGGAACTGATTCAAATCCTGAACCGACTCGGCCATGGCATTGCCTACTCTCAGATGAAAGAAATAGACACAGCTCTCTGTCTGCAAAAGCTGTCAGTGTCAGAAGGGGACATAGCTCTCCCAGCCAATATATGTATATCCAGGGACATTCACGACCTTGGCTTGGGACAACATCGACAGCCTGGAAGAGACAGACAGTGGTGGTGGGACGTCTCACAAGGTAAACGGAATTGCAGTCCAAGCGATACCCACCGACCCTCTTCCAGCCAAAGACTTGCCTTCAGTTGCCAAGACCAAGAAGAGAAGTATTGATGCAGCAGTGCCACTGTTACCAACATACAATGTTGGTCAAAGAGCTGGGTCACCACAGAGTATGAGTGCAAAAGTTGAGACCACATACGCGACCCAGTCTGCCAGAGCGAAGAACCTTGTGAGGATCATGGCTCGCATGTCCGAGCAAGAGCAAGCTGTTTGTGGCTGGACAGGCTTCAACATTCTGACTCGAGTCGGCATGCCAGTCATCCAAGACAATGTAGGCTATCTGCCTACAAACAATGCCCCAGTCACACAGATGAAGTCCTCAACCAGTCACTTTCCATAATGCAGTCCTTGAACCTGACGAAGATCGTCTGTGTCTTTGACCAAGCTTTGTATGCGAAGGCTGTAGAGATCACGTGGAAACACCCTGAAAAGTTCCGGAACACAGTCATCCTAAGGCTTGGAGTGTTTCGCACAATCTGCACACTGCTGTCCAGCATTGGCAAACGCTTTCAAGATGCTGGCTTGAGGGATATTTGCGTAGAGTCTGGCGTGATAGCAGAAGGGTCGGCGGCTGGTGTGATGGATGGCAGAAGGTACAACCGTGTGGTGCTTCTACACAAGCTTGTGTATGAGGCCCTCCTCCGATTGGCATGGAAAGAGTTTCTCCCATGGATGGAAGCCACACACACCAGTGATCTGGCTCACCTGGAAGAAACACTCAGGATCATCAACGACTTCTGCACAGATCAGACTTCACTGGACCAAGTGCTACAAAACAAGGCATATGCTCGCATCAGGACCCTGTTTGACATGTACCTGCAGTTCCTGAGAGATGGCAACGGTTCTTTGTCGGCCTTCTGGATGTCCTATCTGGACATAGTGGAGATCCTCCTGGGTCTCGTACGGGCATCACGTGAGGGAGACTGGCATCTACACCTCGCATCGATTCGTGCAATGATTCATTCCCTGGTGCTTCGCCTATGATAGGCTGAATTATGCACGGTACCTGCCATACTACTACTCAGAGATGTCAAGGCTGTCCACCACACATCCAGATGTGTACAGCGAGTTCATGCGCGGCGGGTTCTCAGCTCAGTTTGGGCCTACGAACCCCTTCGGCAGAATCCCAGTTGATCAAACCATCGAAGAAACCATAAACAAAACACACAAACACCATAGCCTATAATGATTAATATTTGTTTGTTATTCATCACCATTAAAACAGCGAGAAGCTGTAATATCAAAGAGGATATAAACTTCGTAAGGCCACTCGGCGTGTGTGGGGTATGGTAATTCAGGTGGTCATTACTACTAATAAGCTACCGATCTGCAATTGCTATCATACTAAAATATAAACTAGAGACATATAGCAATTCAAAAATCGCAACCAGACTTTGCCCACCCAGATGGTACCGATAAGTGAAACTTGGGGTCTGGGCCCATGGACTAGAAGTACTAGAAGTAGTAATAGTTATAGTTGCCATTAGATATATATGTAGTGAGTTCATGAGAAGGATGTAGACACATAGCTATTTCACTCTCTTCAATTTAATGCTCTGCTTTTAATTAGCTAGTAGCTGGCTATTTCTATCGATATTTCATTGTATTTTGAAGTGTTTTTGAGCTTTCAAAGGATATAATAGCTATATCATTTACTTTAGTTCATTACTCTGTTTTCAATTAGCTAATAGCCAGCTATTTCTGTCAAGTTGTGTTTATAATTCGAACTGTTTCCAAGTTTTTTGTAGGATTTTATATTGAAATTATGAATCATTGCATCCTTGCAGATTGGATATTAAATGTAGCCTTAGCAAATACTGGTACTCTGTTAACTGCTTTTTTATAACCCATTCTTCTTAAAATCATTCTTCGACACTAGGAAGTTGAAATGAAGTGACTAAGATTGTTGATGATATGCTAGCTACATGTCTACAAAGCAAAAATCCATTAAATGTTGAATGAAATACCTAGAACTAGAGAAAAAACAACAAAATATCCCAAAAACAGCAAATAGAACAAAAAAACACGATTTTTTTTATAAAAAAACATGGTGTTTGGTTAGTTCAATAAAAAAAACATGGTTTCTGCTAACTCTGGCCTGCACCGACAATGGCAGGGCCCTCAAGATTTTTCGAAACATCTACAAAATTATGATGGAGCAAATGAACGAGAATACTGGCTTGTGCGACTTCTTATAGCGGTTCCAGCACAAACTCATGATGAGCACTGCAGTACGCCGAGTACGCCGCGCCCGAGCAAATGGCTCATGAAGAAAAGCCGCCAGTGGATGACTACGCAAGTTATATATTTTAGAGAGAAAGCACGATGATGAGCCAGATCACCAGGCACAACACCATCCAGCACAAACTCACATCGACTATCTTCAGCAGAACCCCGGACTTACGGAGCAGTATTCTAAAAGGGGAGGACATAGCAACTAAAGCAGCGATGTATCAACTCTACCAAACCAAATACATTTCAAGTACGTCGCCTAAGACCGATTTTGTGCGATGCTCGTGAGGCAACTAAGCGTATGTAGGCCTCAAACGCCAACTCAGGATGAAAGCTGACACCCAAGATTTCCAGGTCATTAACCACAGGAAGTGACACACCATCCAGTATGAGTGCGGGGAAAGCAGGTCTCACTGTACGTGACCTGGACACGAGCATAGTTTTAGTCTTACCTGAATTTAGTCTCATCCCCACCAATAACCCAGGATCAATTGCCTCCGAATCACGCTGAATGGATTCTGATACCTCCAACCTATTAGGTACTCGGATTCTCGCAAACAGCCAAGGCGATTCACGCGATCAAAGCAGCACTCAAGTGAAGATGGACCAACCTAGCCTCATGACCCCTGTTAAGTGCCAACTGCAACACATGAGAAATGTGAAGCAGAGCATCATAAGTTTCCAAGTCCTTACGAAAACCATACTATGTAGGAGGAAGGACACCCTGCTTCTCAAGGAAGCGACCCAACCTCGACGCAACCAACCTCTCGAAAACTTTAGACAAAACAGGTGTGATCGAGAAGAGCTTTCAGTCAGAGGTTCGAGATAAATCACATCCCTTCGGCACAAGCGTTACATGAGTGACACGCCAGCATTCCGTCAAAGAGTCTAGACGTAACATCCAATAAAACACAGAAGCGAACGAGGCTGCAGTTATACCAGCCACCTTCCGAAGAAAGAGCGGAAATATACCCGATGGATCTGTGCCACCATATGGGTGTAGGTCAAAAAGAAGGCGGTGCATTGAAAAGATCTGAAAGCAAAACCTGAGAACCTCGCCTCTGGGTCACAGGCTTAAGAATGCTCACCGGATCTCAGCTCTGCTTCAGATCAAAGTAGCGCAACTAACGGTCCGTCTTGGCAGCTGGGTCCACAACAAGGTCACCACCAGCACCAATTAAAAGGGAGACAGAAGAGCTCTCACTAAACACAGCGCTCTTTAATGTGAACCACCACTTATGTGCGCTATCAGACGAAGCTAACAGCTTCCTTGACTTCAGACTATGCTCCCTCTCAGCTTCCTCATAAATAGCCCTTAAAATCATTCTTCGACACTAGGAAGTTGAAATGAAGTACGGCTAGTACGCCAACGGGAATATGCCTCCTGCTTCAATTGATGCGTCATCCTCCAAGCACTATCGAACCAGGGTTCATAGCCTGTCCTGACCGTAATGAAGCCAGAACGGACATAGGTCCGCACTATGTCAGATAAAAGCCCATCCAAAGTAGACCCAAAGTCAGGAGACTTTCTTATAACATCCCAAAGTAGCGCGAGAATAGCGCCAGAAACGGAGTCCCAATTCACTCTGGACTCCAAAAATACCTTATGACTGACAGTGACTCTGGGAAACCGCTAACGAATTTGCAGCTTTGTAAACAGGGCAACAATGCCGCACCATGGTACGAGGAACCAATGGCAGACGACACTGACACTCCAACCAAATCAGGAACATCAGTCAGCAGGAGGTCAAGAACACTACCCATCAAAGGGTGGGGCCTTCAACCAACTACAGTACTCACAACCAGAAGCAGTCACGCAATCGAAGGCTGCATGGCTATGGTAAACGGTCCTTCTAGAGCCTAACTTTTTCATACGGTGAAAATTAGGTTTAAAACACCCAAAAGACAAATGAAGAGCGCCTATCCCATGACTGATTGCTAGCCATTGCATCTATAAACAATCAAAAGCCCTATCATCAGCAGACGGACTACGATACAAGGAAAAACAAATAAAAGTTCTTAATCGAACTGCTGACTAGGAGCACCATCAGCTCACTCCATGGGCCCTCATATACTCTCTGCCTAGACACAACAACACCTGTACGATCGTAAGCAGCCAGACCTCTAAACCCAGGGCGCGAGTCTCGCAACCGCATTATTAGCGCTCTAAAATTCGGGATCATCAGCTCAGAAACATGACGATGGCCAAAGACGAGCGTCTCCGAACACAGCACTAGATCATAAAATGTATCGTAAAAATATAACTGTAAAATGTGTCGAGATACTGCATTTAGATACCACATTTGAAAAGTATCTAGATACTACATTTAGATACAAAAAAGTATTTAGATGCAGTATCTAGATACAAAGTATCTAGATACAGCCCAGCTCTGTCCACAAGGTATGATTAAATTGAATCGTCGAAAGTGGTGTAGCAATGTCAAAAATGAATTATATCTGTCTTACTTGTTTGTGTTTCCCCATGAAAGAAACGATCATAATTTGTTTGTTCAACTGTGCGGAGACGGTAATGCCATTAGCCTCTGCTCATTTCATCAGTTACTCCTGCATTTTACTGTATAAGTAGTGCTTAGGAGCCTCATGCTCAAATGCTATCCTTATTGCGCAATCGTCGCCTGTAGACGGAGCTAGCGTACTGAACGAGGTCTGTACAAATACGAGTAATGCTCTGACTGTTTGACCTGAGAGTGCCCTCCAGCCTCCAGTTGGTTCCTGATGAATCTGCTCAGTGATGTTAGGATCACGCAGATCAGCTGATTATCACGCCATTTCTTGTTTGTAGATCTCTCTATACGTACATTAGCTACGTATTAGCTACGTGGCTTGTAGTTAAGTACGATTTTTTCGTTTGGCGGATTTCAGAGTGAATGTCCTGAAGGAGTAATGACCTGCTGTGATATTTTCGGTTAAACTCAGAAAATCTGCGAGTGAAACCTGTGTTATGCTTAGCACTTTCGTTATGCATAACACGGCTTACGGGGATGTTGCTATGAAACGTACGGCATGTTTCCAGTGGCATGGACTTTTAAGGGTGGTACACAGTCCAGTGAAGACGATGACCTTCCTGGACCTCCTTCCACGTCAACTGGCAACTCACTTTTCGATCGGCAAAGTCTACTCCACGATGCGCGTAAGTCTGCGTCTAAAGGCGTTGTTCGCCACGAGTATCTTTCCGAAAGCTCCACGGTGCACCAGACTTCCTACACTGAAGTTCTGAAACGTCCGCGCGACCCCACCCATGTGACAGAGCGGAGACTGGTGTATCCATCGTGACAGCGCCCCAGCCTCTTCAGTCATCGGAACTCGTGAGTTTTGGCCGACACTCGATTCTTGTCGCATTTTTTTACACTGTAAAGTATGTCTAGTTTTAGTTTTACATTTTCTCTCTTCTTTCTTATGGTATCGTAATGTGTACTATTATTCTAACTGAATTGTCTTTCGACTTTATTTTTTTTATTTCTTGGAACACATGCCTGTTTCTGTTTCACTCTTGGAAAGGGTTAGCTGGTCTACATCTTCTAAATTTCACATCCCACTTTTCTCCCTTTTTTGAAATCCCTGCAATCGTACGAAGAGTTAACTAGTTCGCTACTTCTTTCCTTAGCCTATTGTTTTCTGCACGCTGCCATTCATGCTCTCAGTAGGAAAAAAGCTTCTTCCCTCGAATTCTTTCTAGCTAATTGTTTTCTGGAAACGGTACTTCATACTCCCAAGAAAGCTCATTTAGCTTTAACTCTGTGTATCCTACGTTTCTCTTATCATCTCATCGATGAAATATAGGCATTGTGCCAGTGACTCTCAGCAGACCATAATGATAACTCTCTAATGCTAGTGTTTAGTATTATACTTAAATTAGTTTTAATAATGAAAACCTCACGGTGCTCTGCTGTAACCTTCTTAGACACAGTATCCATATTCTCTTTCTTTCTGTGCTTTCCCATCCCTTACTGGCCTAACCTACATTACCTTGACACCTTCGTGATTCTTCGAACGAGGTCCAAGTGGCGTTATCCACACCCATAACTTGTGTAGAGGTGATGCTGCAGTCCGTGATCAGCGGGTTAGCTAGAAGCGAGTTATTCCCACATTGCACGAAGCCGATTACAGCTGGTTTATCGGGCACTTTCAGTAAGTATACGTCCAATAAGTTTTTAAATTTCAGGCTCTCTGTACCGGTGGCAGTTTGTATGTGACGTGGCATTTTGTTGAACAACCTCGCCCCCGAAGCGTAAAACTGTTAGCATACTTCTTTGCTTTTGCATCAAAACCATTTTTGTTCGGCGACCAATACAGTCTGAGTGGCTGGCCAGGTCCGTCCATTGACTCCAAGGAGTCAATGGAGTCAACGGGGCTTCAATAGAGGAGGAGGGAGCCCTTTGGCCCATTCACATATTCGCTAGCGAGTCAACCAGTTGTGAAACGCGTTCATGAATCTCATTGGTGGAAGTGATGGGGGAGCAGCAGATAAACCGAGTTACTGATATGCGATTGTTGCATACGCAACAGGCTGCAGCCATAAGCGACTCTTGAGCTGCATGGACGAGGCTCCTGGCTCCCTCCTCTCCATAGACGCTCCTTGATTGACACTGACACTAATTCCATGGCCTACTACATATAATACACGACCGGATAAGTTACCTTCTAGCAAGGAAAATAGAAGGCATTTAAAAGTGAAGCAAATCAGAGTTCTGAAGGCATTTAGTATCCATGCTACCAGTTTGCCCTTAAGAGGGCAAAAGAGAATTTGAGAACTCCTCTTAACATAATTATATAGAACAGCATTTGATAGGTTTGATAGGTTTATTACACACAGATACATTTGATACATTACAAGTNTTTTGGGCAACACTAAGCAAAAGCTAATACAACTGCATGACGTATTCTTTAAAACGTTTTTTAAAACATAATCGGAAATGGGATCTAATAAATACTCAGGAAGTTTATTGAGAAGCGTAGCAATTTGAAATACTGTAGCGCGTTTCTCAACGTCAACACGCACAATTGGGAGATTGAGAACAGTAAGTCTCATTTCGTAATTTTGTTGGGGAATATGGGGACTGAAATACTTTAGAAATACTTCAGGATGATTATAAGACACAAATCGAAAAAAATTAAGAAAGGAATAGTTGTAGATATCATGAAATTGCAACATTTGTACATTTCACTGCAACTCATTACAGGCACATTGTTTTCGTTACGTCTAACACGTAGCATTCGCCTAAGTATAGTATTCAATAATTCTTCAAGTTTCAGATAAGACACAACAGCATTTAGTTTCGTTATGATTTTACACTTCTTCTCTACCGCTCTAAAATAGTTTTTCTCCGCAGTAACAAATTTACTCAAGACAATTCGAGAGTAAAAACATATCACAGCACTAGTTACGAAGTATTTCGTACGAAGTATTTCGACAGCCGACTGGTGTCATCATCAGGAAATTTAAGAAACCTGAAATGAAAGGGGGATACGTAGAAATACAGAAAAAAATCACTGTCACAAAACGTAAAATCAAATTAAGCACTTGGTTATTCCGATTGTGGATGTTTCACCGAGAAGCTAACAGCAACACAAATCTATAGAGGAGAATAGCAGATTCAGCGGCAGTGGTGATGTTTACTGCATGGTGACAGCACATGAAATGGGAGGGTTACTCAATTTTAAAGCTGTCTTAACTATTATAGTTTAAGAATATTAAAGAATTCGTTGTATTTTACGTTAATGAATGGATTTTTTTTTTCGTTTAATTTTTATTGCTTCTGCCAATTTAAGGTCTATGGTTCTTGCAGTACTTTGATGTGATTTCTAATGGTCTCGTAGGGCGGAACGGCCATGTGGTGATCGTAACTGAAATGCTTATGAATGCTGCTAGATGAAAACCTGTACCGCTTGATACGAGTCTCGAGAGCGTTCGCTGTAGTGTAAGAACTACAGCTGCCCTCTGAGCATGAGAACTGGTACACAACTATCGCTCTCGAGACATCGGTTTGGGGTGTACGGGTGGTGAAGAAAGAGGAAATCCCATCTTGCTATAAAAAGTCAGTTGTGCGAACTCTTGTCAACAGAGCTCTTAAATATTCCTCTACGTGGCAGTCTTTTGATGTTGAAATCCGACGTCTTAAACAGGTTTTTGCAAATAATAATTATCCTCAGTCAATTGTAGAAAGAATAATATCCTCCTGTACCACTAAGCACGTCACCGATTCAATAAGCGATCAAAGCAACGTAATACCGTTCTTTGTTCAATTAACAAACCTTTCTACGTTCAAACCCGACAGCAAAACGCTCAATGCTATTATTAAACAGCATGTTAAGCCATCCGACTGCAACCAAACTATATCTCTGCATGCTTATTATCGGCCATATAAAATTTCCTCTTTCTGCACCACACTTACGCCCCAAACCGATGTCTCAAGGGTGAGAGTCGTGTACCAGTTCTCATGCTCAGAGGGCAGCTGTAGCGCTTCCTATGTCGGTTACACTGCGAACGCTCTCGAGACTCGTATTAAGCAGCACAGGTATTCATCTAGCAGCATTCATAAGCATTTCAGTTACGATCACCACATGGCCGTTCCGCCCTACGAGACCATTAGCAATCACATCAAAGTACTGCAAGAACCATAGACCTTAAATTGGCAGAAGCAATAAAAATTAAACGAAAAAAAATCCATTCATTAACGTAAAATACAACGAATTCTTTAATATTCCTAGACTATAATAGTTAAGACAGCTTTAAAATTAAGTAACCCTCCCATTTCATGTGCTGTCACCATGCAGTAAACATCACCACTGCCGCTGAATCTGCTACTCTCCTCTATAGATTTGTGTTGCTGTTAGCTTCTCGGTGAAACATCCACAATCGGAATAACCCAGTGCTTAATTTGATTTTACGTTTTGTGACAGTGATTTTTTTCTGTATTTCTACGTATCCCCCTTTTATTTCAGGTTTTTAAATTTCCTGATGATGACACCAGTCGGCTGTCGAAACGTTGAGACCAATTTTAAATACTTCGTAACTAGTGCTGTGATATGTTTTTACTCTCGAATTGTCTTGAGTTATTGTTGAGAAAAACTATTTTAGAGTGGTAGAGAAGAAGTGTAAAATCATAACGATACTTCAAGTTTGTGAATGTGACAACGTGGGGCTCTGCCCCAAACGATGGTTCACGATCAACATAATTGGATATTGCATAGATTATGCCGAGAACCCTGATAAGCTTGCGTCCCACGTCTTCAATATGGGACTTAAAGCAGAGCTTTTCATCCAGGATCAGTCCAAGATATCTTATTTGGGGCACCCACTCTAGTAGGTTATTGTTAAAGAAAATAGGTGGCAACTGTTGGTGAGTACAGGGCTAGAAAAGCATTAATTTGGTCTTATTCTCATGGGCAGTTAATCTATTTTGAGTTAACCATTCAGACAACACATTTAAAAAGTTGGCATATCAGTTATAGCATCTTGAACATTACTACTATTGGTGTAGAAAACTCCGTCATCCGCATACAATACACACTTCATACCGTGGGTAGTAAGATCATTAATAAAAATGTTAAATAATAACGGGCCCAAAATACTTCATTGGGGAACACCCGAATTAATTGGTAATATATGTGATATGGCATCATTACACAGCACATATTGATCCCTGTTTGACAGGTAACTTTAATAAGTTCATTTGCTGCATTCCTAACGCCATAATGATCAAGTTTTTTAGTAAAAGTAATTTATCTACTGGACCGAACGCTTTTCGGAGGTCTAGCAATAAAGATATACCATATGTTTTATCGTGGAAGCATTTCGGAAGATCTATTACAAGATGAAAAATTGCTAGCGTAGTATTAGATTTTGTTCGAAATCAATCAATATGTAATAATATTAAAATGGAAAATGAAACAAATGAAATCAAGCAAAGAAATGCATTAGGAACATTTTCATGAGTACACTGTTAGAAAAGAAAGAGCTGGAAAATTTATTTTTCATGATTTGATTTTTTAAACGCAACCACCTTATCCTTCACCACTGTATCTGTTGCACGTTTCCTTTGATTGTTGAAGCATATGTTTGTAACTGTGCGATTCACTAGAGACGATATAGATAAGTGATGCTTGTCGCAACTCAAGACTTCTTCTCGTAGAAATTTTTCCAAAACACACGCACCAGATGTGCGAGATGGAATGTTTAACTCCCGGACGATATCTGCACCAACATCAAAAGTAGCGAAGCCCCTTAAAAGCTACCAGGGGCGTAACTACCGTCCAAAAGTTGGCGAGACGCTGTCTATAACCTTTATCAAAAGGCAGTTAATAACAGTTATTAATAATTCTGCTTGAGGCTGAATCCGTCCGTCCGTATATCTGCACGTTACGCTTCGTCAGTATTAGCCAAGGAGCTTGAGATTGGCCAAGGAGCTCCTTGGTATAGCGGAAGCTCTAACTTGAAAGGAGTTCTGATTTTCGCAGGAAAGAAGTTCAAGTATAGCTGCCTTCTTGCGCTCGCTCTTTCAAAAAAATTCAATCAGTTTGAAGGAAAGACATGAAGTTCATTTTATGCGTACCTCACATACTATATCGATCTCCATATCTTGTAATATTTACTTTACTGGGGTTGCATAACCATCCAAGAAAGGGAAAATTATTTGCCTGAACGCAGTTTGGCTCGTTGTAATCTTCGCATTTCCTAATTTTTGCGTTTTTTAATTTTTGCGCTTCATTTGTACGACGCATGTCTCAGAAAATATTGAAGAACAATGCTTTGACCTTGGCTTCGTCTTGCTGAAATTTCTGTTAGTTCATGGCATCTAGCTCTTTTCAATCCAGGTTTTCAGTTATTACACAAGATCATCAAACTTTGCAAGTCTGTAGCTTAGATTTCTTTATTCAGTCTACGAACTTCATAATTTTTTACACATCTTAGTAAACGTTACAGGCTTATTGTTTGGCCAAGCTTTCAGCGCTGTTTAAATTAGGGCCCTCAGGACGAAAATCTTCGAATGCTACATAGCTATCACACTGCGATCGGTATGCAGGATACGTCATTCAAGTTTTATAGAGGAAGGTATATAATGTCTTGCTAATAGGAAGCATTGGACAGTTAATCATGTCAATTCAAAATAAATAAATTCGGGATAAAAACCCTAAGTTTTGTTAAACGTTGAAACGTGTTGAAACGTTCTCAGTCGTCGCACGAAGTTATCATAGTTCGAGTCGGCTGGAGCTATGTTCTACAGTCTTACTAGAGTTGCATTCACAGAGCCGCAAACACCCACCAAGCAATGCACTGTTCACAGAATGGAAGATTGACAGACAAAAAAGCAAAGAAACACACGAATCAACGCCAAAATTTGTTCAACAACTGTGCTTCGTGGCATTCCTAACAGTTTCCGTTAATCTGATGAAGAGCACAGTTCATTTACAGAAGAAAGTTGTGTCAAATTTGAATGTATGCGCTACGTCCCTAAATTTTCAGGTTAGTGACGTCACAATTGCGTCACGCCACTGTTGCAGCGAGGAATCTTTGATATTTCAACAGTGACGTGAAGTAATTTTGACGTCACAAACCTAGAAATTTAGGAGCGAAGCGCATTCACCCAAATTTGACACAACTATCTGTGATGAAGAGGCACCCAAAATAAGCGAGTGATGTAGCCTAAGCCAAAAGACGAGCAGACAAGCGGAAAGCAAGTAAATGTGCTGACGGAGGATCTCCAGATGGTAATCATGTTTCTAAGGACATTTGGCACAGTTCCTATACATTTCATGGAAATCCTTCGATAACGTTGTAAGTTGTGTTGCTGAGAGACAGACAAAAATTCCCTTAATGACGTTGTCCATGTAAAGAAACTTGGAAGAGATGAGCAACAGGAAATGCGGTTTGCTAAAGAAGACACGTTTAAATTGGTCGAGTGTGATTTAGTTTGTGCTGTCCATTTAGTGCACAGCTATGCATGATAAAAAAGAATAGTATATAATTGATACCCGAGGAATATCAATGTGTTTCGCCATTGAAAGTACAAGAAAAGAGGCGAGCAAAATTAAAATTTGTGTGATATTGAAAGCAAGTGCAAACTTGAGTAACAGTCATGAAAGAATGAACTAACCAGATTTGTTGCACAATTGCACAACTATTTCGAGATGAAAATGAGAATGCTTGGCAGCAGATAGGTTTACCACTTCCATAGATATATAAGAAGGTGAACATAAATTAAAAAGCTGGGAAGATCACATAACATATTGCACATTTCCAAAGTAGAATGGCGTGATGAGAATTAGTGACGTGAAAGTACAGCAATGCTGAATTTTAGTTTTCAGAAATTAAAATAAAACTCTTACACTGAAAAGTCTGAGCCTCAATCCCCTGAAGAATGACGTGCCCCAGAATAAGAAACAACGGGCGTATAGTATTTCCATAGATATGCTAAGCCCGTGAAGGAGCGTGTTTCCACAGAGGATAAACAAAAATTACGCATAGAAAAGAATAGACTGAATCCCCATAATTAGAAATAAGCTGAGAAAATTTTTGATGCACATAGGTGTTTTACAGAGAAACATCAGGATGCACGTGTTTCCAGGCGTAGTTTGGTGTGTCATCGCAGCAGACAGAAAAACATATTTCAGCCAGAAAAACATATTTCCGCCAAAACAAAGTGAACAAAAGCTTTGTAGTTTTGTTGTACGTGAGAAGTAAGACGCGGTTACATACCAATACGCAGATCGCT
>LQNS02276866.1:23696547-23723200 GCA_001587735.2 Parhyale hawaiensis
TGGGCGTACCTTAGTTCAATCTTCCTTTTCCAATTAATAATGTCGCATTAGGGAATGTTCGACTGGGCCCCAAAATGTAGCACTCGACGCTCAACTTGTCCGAAACCGCACATAGGTGCGCTGGTTTCGACCCGGTGAGCTTAGCTCCGGCGTGATGAAATGAACAACTCAGGGGAGGGGCTCGGGAGAGACGAGGTATGCACGGTCTGGGGACCCAGACAGAACCCTTTTTTTATTAAAGAAAGTGAAAAGACTAGAACCGATGAGCTGAAAATAAGTAGTTTTAACATTAGACGTGGGCTTTTTGCCAAAGAGAAAGAGCTAGAACTCTTCGAGCACGAAAATAAAATAGATAATCTTTCGGTAACAGAAGCAGACACCAAGTACTTCTCAATGACAATGTTTGCTTCGTTTCAGGTCCACAATCAGTTAACAAATTCACCCTCCGGGAAGTTAAGAGTCATAGCCATGATAAATTCCAAAATTGCATCATATTGTCGGGTTAGAAGCGATCTGATGACAGCCGAATTTCCGTCCAATTGGATTGAGGTTCGTTTTCCCTCTCAAAAGAAACTTTTAATCTGTGGCTTCTACAGACAATGGCATCACGCTGGGGAAGAAGTATGAATACAGAACCAAAGTGACCGTCTGCGGTTGTTTTTTGATCAGATTGAACTTGCAAGATTAAGTGGCCACCAAACAATCATCATGGGTGACATGAACATAGATAAACAAAAATGGAACGAACATAACTACAGACTTAAATCACTGGCTAAATTATTAAAAAGTTCTCTTCTGAAAAATGGCCTGAAACCACTGAAAACAGGTCCAACTTTCTTTGCCAATGGTACTGACGGGAGTCAGATTTCATCCGAATATGACTACATATATGTCCCAGAAGAAGCAAATCAGTTCGAATTTGGCACAATCGCATCCGGACTCTCAGATCATCTTCCAGTTTTTTTTTGTTTGTCAACAGATCTCAAGTAAAAAAAACAAACACACTCGACAATTACAAAAAGATGCTATAAAACTTTTCTCTCACAGACTTCACAAGAGATCTACGACTCTTGGAATGGGGAACATTTTTCTCGTCAGAAGATCCAAACTTTCTGGCAAAAGATGTTACGAACAAACTTCATTCTCTCTTAGACAAACATGCTCCAGAGAAAACGATCAAGGTTCCTAAGGGCTATCGTTATGACCTGAGTAGTGAAACGAAACAGAAAATGAAAGAGAGAGACGAGCTTCGCAAGAAAATGCAAATATGCACCAATGAAAACGAAAAATTGGAACTACAAAAACAATTTAGAAAGGCAAGAAATAGATGTAACAACATGAAAAAACAAGATGCAAGACAGAAGCTGGAGAAAGAAATCGAGGAATCTGGATCTTCTGTAAATGGCCTCTGGAAAACTGTGAACGCGATCATCAAACCCAAGTCAGACAGTGCATTAACGCTCGAGGAAGATGGAGTAGAAGTGACTGACGAGAAGCATTTGAGTGAACTATTTGGAAGCTATTTTGTAGAGAATATACAAAAAGTTTCTAACTCTTTAAATCAAACACACACTATTTCTCCCCTAAGACATCTCTCAGAGCTGCCACCAACAAACTTCAAAATGAAAAACGTATCAGAAAATGAAGTCAAAAAACTATTATCAGTCTGAAAACAAAATGTGCAAAAGGAGTGGACGAAATCAGTGCAACTCTCATTAAGAATGTCGTGGAAGAACTAATCAAGCCACTGAGCCACATCATTAATTGCTCAATCAATTCTGGCATATTTCCAGAATGCTGGAAGGAGTGCCTAATCTGGCCAATTCATAAGAAAAGTAACAAAAAAGATAAAGCCAATTATCGTCCGGTCACAGTATTACCATTCATGTCAAAGATTCTTGAAAAAATATCCATACGCAAATACAAGAATATTTTGAAAAGAACAAATATTTCCCCGTCGAGCAAAATGGATTTCGGCCACTCAGGTCAAAAACAATGGCAATCATCAGCGCTCACAGTGAATGACTACATAATTGAGACCGCGGTCTTATTACAACAGCAAACTTCCTTGATCTGTTTGCTGCCTTTGACCTGTTACGGCATAACATTCTTTTACAAAAGTAGGAAATGTACGGATTTGAAGACATCAGTCGGAAATGGATGTACTTGTTCTTGACCAACCGAAGCCAATGTGTAAAAGTTGGTGGTACACTTTCGTCGAAAACTGTGATCAACGTATTAAGTCCACAGGGTTCCTTGCTCAGCCCACTTCTTTTTCTGATCTACGCCTCAGATTTCCCCAAGTGGCTCAAAGAAGTACAGTCAATTATCTACGCGAACGATACTTACATATTTACTGAACACAAATGCATTGAATCGGCGAAGAAACTTCTTGAGAGCGAATCTCAAAGAGCTCTTGACTTCTTCTCTGCTAACGGGTTGGTCACAAATCCGACAACACCGAGGCTACGAAGTGTCCACTACAATTGGTGGAATAAGTATTCATGCCTCAGAAACAGAACGGTTCCTGGTGCTCTGGGTGTCGGCTCACCTGGGATGGAAATCCTACGTCAAAGATCACCTAGTCCCGGCCCTCAGCGGTCGAGTTGGTGTCCTCAAACGTCTCCTCCACCATGTCCCAAGGAGTCTCCTTACTCCTCTGATTCACGGTTTGTTCATGTCAAAGTTGAGATATGGTCTCCCTCTCTTTGCCCGTGTTCGGTTCTCGGATATGGATCCAAAGTGTGGACTGATGGATGAGCTCCAGATTTTGATGAACGACGCAATTCGACTCATGTTGGGGTATCGGAGACGTGACCAGGTCCCAATCAAGACTCTGTTGACTAAACCTGGCTTGCGTTCCTTGAACCAAATCGCGGTGGAAGCCATGTTAGTGGAGATCTGGAAGATGAAAACATTCGACCTGATGCCTTACTCAGACTTCCTCATGACAAGAATGAATTCGGAAACATCAGTGACCACGCGATCGCAGAGCAGTGGATACATCCATCTCGACAACTCTTGACGGAGGCCCTCCTTCATCACTCAGGCATCGAAACTATGGAACATGCATCCAGAAATACACAATCTAGTCAAGATTAGCGAAGTTAACAACAGCGCGCGACAAATTTCGACTACTTTCCATTATACTGTAGATTAGATATATTTATTCTTTCAAATTGTTTTACTGACAAAAGTTGTATAACTCTTTGGAACTTTTAACTCAAATTCTATCTCGTATCTTCCTGTACGTAAAAGTGTATCTACACTTGTAACCATTGACAATAAATAATAAACCTTTTTTTTTTGTTTTGTTTTCATGCCCTTTCTTAGCACAATCAATCAAAGGGTCATCAAGAAACTTGCAAAAACCTTAGGCTTGTTTCGAGGAACAAATGATCAAATTTTTTGACGATATGTTTTTTTCTCTCATAGGGACATAAATCTAAGAGTTATTATGGACCGACCTCATGGGAGCAGGAACTGTCACAAACGTTAACAGGAAAGAGTGACGAAATTCTGGTAGCTAATGATCTGCGAGTCGTTCTGTATTTGTCTCTCTTTATCTTTTTGTTTTTGGAACGTAGCTAACTCGAAAACTAATGGACAAATTTTCAAGAAATTGGTCGGTACTAATAGTAATGAGTTTCAATGGGTGAGAGACAAATGATAATAACCCATTGTAGCTGGTGGTAAATAGTTAAAGTATCTAGTAACTAGTAGCTAACTAGAGTTAGTGGTAACTACATAAATAAAGCTACTGATATACTAATAGCTAGCTGTAACTAGTGATAACTGGTAATTGACGCTAATTAGTAACTGCTGGTAACAATTGCAAATTTATGTTTACTAGGTGTAACTACTGGTAATTTATTTCAACTAGCTGCAACTAGTAACATCTATATTAGTTGCATTTACATATGCACAACTTCAATTATATAACTGTAAGTACTGCGTTATATTTTCTCTACTTTAGAAATAGGAAACAATTACAAACATTAATGCAGAGAAAAATTGTGAAGGCACTTTTTACTTCCCCTCCCATGTACAATACCAGTAAATATAGTTAGTAACTGATAATTAGAAAATGAGGACTTCTAATCGTAAAGTCCCCAGCACGGGTCTATAAGTCTTCAGATGGCTATCGCAAATCTGCTCCTGACTAGCACTACTAGAGTCGGAAGGTAATTGTGATGCACTCAGCGAATATAGAGTCCGAGGCTAGTTGGCAGGGTGGAATAACACTCAAGGTACTTAGTACTTGTTTATTGACGTACGCCTAATAGGATACAAGGCACGGTTGCGTTAGTGACGATGCAACGATGACTGCCTACAGCCAGGATGTGAAACGGTCTAATGCAAGAATGAGCTGCGGCGCACTGGAGAGCACGCTATTTGTATAGTGTAATTCGGCGTGTGGCACTGCAGAGGTAAACTCGCGTCGGCACAAACTCGTTACAATGAGGACAGATCAGCTCGATCTCTATGGTTAACTACAAGTTACCTTTATTGTAATTGCTACTAACAGCTCCAACAAGACCTTGACCACCTCATGGAACGGAGCGCAACGTGGCAGATGAACTTTAATGTCGACAAATGCTCAGTAATGCACGTAGGGCTGGTGAACTTTTCCACCCCATTGAAAATGAATGGGACGGAATTGGCGACTGTAACCCAACGACGTGACTTGGGAATCACTATTACAAACAAACTACAACGCAGTCAGCAAGTTGACAAGAGTGTGAAAATGGCAAGCAGAGTACTCAGATTCATCACCAGAAACTTTGAATACATGTCCAAAGACATCATCGTTCCCTTGTACAAGGCATCAGTGAGGCCACACTTAGAGTTTGCTGTTCAATTCTGGTCGCCTCATCTCTGTAAAGATATCGATAACATGGAAAGAGTCTAACGCAGAGCAACGAAACTGATACCTCAGCTGAGAAACAAGTCGTATGAACGTCGCCTGAAAGAACAGGGTTTGATTTCTCTCGAGCAAAAACGACTCAGGGGCAACTAATGGAAACATTCAAGTACTTGAATGCCTTCTACGACGTACCTATAACGGGAGTCTTTGAAAGAGACCCCAATGATCGTCTGCGAAACAACGGTCAAAAACTCAAGCATAAAGCTCGAAGAACAACCTTATGTCAGCAGTTGTTTCCCTATTTCATAGTCAGCATTTGGAATAGACTCCTTTCCGACGTTGTTGGTGCGGAGTCGGTCAACTCGTTTAAAAATCGTCTTGACATACATTAGGAGAGACATCCTCCACAGCTAAGAACTCCTTCTCCACGAGTCGCAAGCACTTAACGGCCAAAGGTTCCCACGCCATTTTAAGCTGACTTCTACTCGCTTCCGCTCCACCTATATATTTAAGCTCCGCATATTAGCGGCCATCGATCCTGCTTGCGGGCATTCATGTCCATCGCTTTGGCGTAGATTCTTCTCACCCTTCTTTTCTATTTCTCCTTTCTTTTTTATCTTTCGTCTTCCATTTTCCCCCTCTCGTTTCTCCATTTCTCTACATCCTACTAACATAATGGCAATAGCTCATAGAGGGCCGGGGTGTAAGTCCCGGTGTGTCTTTGGAAATGGGCCATTTGGTTCGTCTACTGCCGCCTATCTAATCTAATCTAATATTACCCCTGTTGCAGATGGTCTACGATAATAGCAAGCAGTCAACAGTAGTGACTTCAATTGTCAGTTCTTACATAACTTGAACTGTATACAGTAGTTGTTACTATTTAACATAAAATACAACTAGTTACCAACGAGGAAAAATAATCACCTCTAGTTATACTTACTCAGTGATAGTTATAAACAACTACCACCAAAACAATGGGAACTTTAATGCCAAATATCTCCAAAACTAAGCATTTTCGACGAAAACGCAATCCTTGAGAAGTTTAGACAGGGTACCCAACTTTTGAAGAAAATAAAATTTCTTGATATTTCCTTGATTTTCCCATGATGAAAATACAAAATTAATGGATGAAAACCGATTACATAATTTCAACCCACAGAAGAGACCCGAGGTAATTACAGTACTCAACTTAACTTTCTGAAAGGTGCATTGATTATTATTATTAAAATACACAAGTCTGGCGAGGTGGGAACGGAGAAACTGCATGAGGTAGACAAACCCCCACTCAACCAGCCCAGCGAGTAAAGAAAAAAAAAAAGAAGGAGAAGATCCGATATCACAGAATAGCTCTGTGCACAGATCGTTTAAAGCTGCCAATACCTGCACCAGCAAAGACATAGCCATCGAGACCATTCCAAATATTCACACACGATGAAAAAAAAAACGAACGAGAATACAGGCACGTAAGACATCGTAACGATTCCAAGGCAAACTCATGAAGAACACCACTACGGCGAGCATACCTCACCCTAACAAATGGCACCGGAAGAAAATCAGACAGTGGAGGACAAGGGCAGTTATAATTTTATACAAAAAGCAGACCCCACCAACGCTGCGACGATGTGCCAGATCACAAGGCGCAACACTATGCAGCATGAACGCACATTGAGGAACAACTTTGCCAAGCAAATGCAGATGAAAATCGCTAGCAGAGCCCCTGACTAAGGAGTTGCAATCCAGAAGAGTGAGGACATAGCAATTAAGGCAATGACGTGTCAATTCTAGCGAGCCAAACCCCTGCAAGCACGCCTCATAAGACCACTTTTCTGCGATGCACGTGAGGCCACCGAACGAATGTGGGGCTCAAACGTCAACTTTGGAGTAAAATTGACACCCAAGCTTACCAAGTCATCAACCACATGAAGTGACACACCATCCAGAAGGAGTGCAGGAAAAGGAAGTCTCACTGCACGCGATCTGGACACCAGCAAGGTCTTAGCCTTGCCCGCATTTAGCCTCATCCCTCACCTAGAACACCAGGAATCAATCACTGCCATATCACGCCGAATGGATTCTGAAACTTCGAACATACCACTATGTTTATCGCAAACAGCCAGCAGAGTAACATGACCAGAATAACCAACAGGTAAATTATTAGCAAGATCTAACAAGTCCGCTGTATCTACGATGAACAACAAAGGGCCCAGAACACTACCCTGCGGGACACCAAAAACCACGTCCAAGAACTCACTGATTTTCCCATCAACAACTACACATGGACGTCTGTCAGATGAAAATTCACTATTTACAGCGAAAACTGACCAATACCCATCAATCTTAGCTTATGGAGCAGCCCATTGTGATTCACGCTGTCAAAAGTAGCACCGAAGTCAAATTGTACCAACCTTGACTCAAGACCCCCATAAAGAGCCAGCTGCATCACATGAGATACGTGAAGCAGAGCATCACAAGTTCTCATGCCATAACGAAAACAATACTGAGCTGTGGGAAGGACACCTTGCTTCTCAAGAAACAACCAAACCTCGACGCAACCAACGTCTCATAAACGTTCGACAAAACATGTGTGATGAAGATGGGTCTATAGATGGAGGTTCGGGATGAAGCAGAGCCCTTCGGAACAGGCGTCACATTGGCGATACGCCAGCACTCCGAAAAAGAGCCCAGCTGTATCATCCGACACAAGCCACCCTCCGGAGAAAGAGGGAAAATATACAAGAGGGATCAGTGCCTCCATAGGGGTCCAGGTAGAGAAGAAGGCCGGAGAACCTCGGATCGGTATCACACGCTAGAGGATTACGCACCCGGTCCCGGCTCTGCTTCCCATCAAAGTATCGCAACTAAAGCTCCGCTTTGGCATTCGATGCGCAACAAAATATCACCACCAGCACCAAGTAAAGGGGGGACAGAAGAGCTCACACCCAGCACAGCACTTTTCAAGATGGACCACCACTTAACGTGCGCTAACAGACGAAGCTAACAACTCCGAGGACCTCTAATTATGGTCCCTCTCAGCTTTCTTATAGGTAGCACCAGCCTAACGCTGCTGTGCCTTGAAACGCTGAAAGTCAACAGCAGACCGGCTAGTACGCCAACGGGCACATGCCTACCGCTTCAACTGGTGCGCTCTTACAGGCATCATCAAACTAGGCCTCATCTACTGTCCTAAGCCGTTATGAAGCGGAAAGGGACATAGGCGCCCACCATGTCAGAGAAAAGCCAATCTAAAGTAGACCTAGGATCAGGAGACTCTCTCGCAACACCCCAAGTTAGCGCAAGGATGGCATCAGAGACGGCATCCCAATTTACTCTGGACTTCAAAAATATTTCATGCCTGCCTAACAGTGAGTCTGGGGACCACTGATGAACTTGTAGCGTCGCAAAGATGGCACCATCATCCGAAGAACCAATGGGAGATACCATTGACACTCCAACCAAATCAGGAACATCAGTCAGCAGTAGGTCAAGAACACGTCCCATCAAATGGATGGGACTCTCAACCAACTGCTCACAACCAGAGGCACTCACGAAATCGAACGCTGCATGGCCATGACAATCGGTACTTCCAGAGCCTAACCATTTCAAATGGTGACAATGAAAATCACCCATAGAGACAAATGGAGAGCGCCTATCCGACGACTGAATTCAAACCATTGCATCTAAGAGACTATCATATACCCCAGCTGACTTGCTGTGATACACTGAAAACAGAAATAAAACTTCCTAAATGAGCCACAGACTCGAAGCACCATCAGCTCACAATATGCTCACCAATCCAGGGCATGATTCTCGCAACCGCAGCACCGGCTTTCCAAAGTTCGAGATCATCAACTCAGAAACAATGTGAGGGCTTGGGACGAGCGTCTCCGAACAATGCACCAGGTCATAATTGGAATAGGCTACGGCGAGCTCAGCCAAATTACCATATAGACCCCGAACATTAGTACATAAGATGCGGCAGGAGCGAGACCCAGAACCACGAGGGCAAGGATTCTCTTCCACGTCCGGATATCTATCAGGCATACAAAGAACAATAATTAAGCATACACCATAAATAAAATAAATCATCAAAAAAATTACAAAACAAATGGACAGTCACGATAGTTACGAAAGCGGCCAGCTATCCACGCGCACCAAACCTTGCTATCACCAGTAAGTGCTTAGGCCGAAAAAAGGAAGACGAGAAAGTAAAGTAAAAGAGCATCAGGTGGTACTACCTGTCGAAAGAGAGAGTGGAGCAGACTGCGGAAGACTGAGTACCTAGCTATGGCACTAGCCGGTTATCTCCTTTCAAAATCACCTTCTCAGCAGGAACTGTGGCGAGCTAGCTACAACATTCCCTGCGAAGAAGGCACTTGGGACCCTTGGGTTTGTGAGGCCCAAATATATTGTGGCATGCAACGGGCCCGCCAGAATATACCCCTGAAGGTATATTCCTCAGGGTATATTCCCCGATAACACTTGTTTAATATGAGTATAGGATAGGATCACAAGGAATAAAATGGGCTGGGGAATTGAATGTCCTTTCACCATGTTAATCTTTTTTTTATTGCAATTTACATTTTTTTTCGTTGTAATTGATCCAGGAAACATGATTCAGCCTCTTGGCAGACATGCAGTCAGGTAGCTATATCTCATTACTAGAGAAATCACTTCGAAGGCAAGGTGTGTATTAATACTTCAGCGTTTACTTAAGACTGGTAACTTGGGCCACATTACGGTGTAAAAGGAGAAAAAGCTTCGACTTTGAATTGCCATACCCCACACACGCCGAGCGGCCTTACGAAGTTTATATCCTCAGTGGTATTACAGCTTTTCGCTGTTTTAATGGTGATGAATAACAAACAAATATTAATCATTATAGGCTAAAACGAGACTTTTATTGTAGAAAAATTGCCAATGATCATGTTTATGCAATAAAGAGCATCAAAAAACACGAAAACAAAACAAAAGCAAAAAAAGGTATATCACGGCTTTTGATATCACTCATCTAACAGTTGAAGCAAACAAGTTCTCTACTTGAAGAGAATATATCTTGAAGTGCAAAAAATACCGTTAAATGCGCAAGCAACAGGTTCCAGTACACTCAGGTTAAAGGACACATGAATAACAACACTTAAAGTTCGTCATCGGACATCTCGTCACCTTCGTCATCAGAGCTTGAAAGCTCAAATCGAGGTTCATCTTCTGGCTTCTGGTTAGAACATGTTTGGAGCTTGCAGAGATCTGTGCAGTGTAATCCATTGGCAAGGCAGGTGCAGTTTGCAGGAGCGTGCGCATTTGCAGGGTAACATTTCCAAGACCATTTGTGGTGCAGGGCGTGCGCATCCAGTGGATGGCAAGCTTGCCATCACCGTCAGTGGTCCATTTATTGTCTGCAGGATCTGATACAGCAGGCTGGGTCTGCAGGGAGCACCTCCAAATTGTTACCTGGTAATTGGCTCGAACAACATGCATGAAGAGGCATTCCTTGCATGGGGTAGTTTACTGGATTCCACTTCCCCACGTTTGGCGCAGAATAGCTGGTAGCGCAGTTCATTCACATCGGTTGTGCCTTTACCTGCAGCATACATGCGACAGGTAAACTGCTGGACCCTCTCAAATAGCTCTGGTGAAACATTCCATGACTGACCAAGTTGGCAGAAAGTCTCCTGGTAGGCAGTTTCCTTCCGTAGCAGCTTCAGGGCGCCTAGCTTTCCACGGCCAGCAAAGACACTTACGGTGTCACAACCGGTAAAGGAGTGTAGGAAGCCCTATCAAGATGTTGCAGATGGTGACTCCAATTGCACTTCCTAGTTTGGTGATGTCCACAAACCTTGTGCGGTTCTGTGCGCCACGCTTCTGAAAAAATGTGGCATGGGATGTCTGTGTGGAAACCTAAGCAGATAACCGTGACATCAGTGTCTTCCGCAGTGACTACTACTGCTTTCGAGCCAGACCTACCAGCATGCAGTGCATGCACCATCAGGCGCGTGTCTGCTTTTTCGTGTGTGGACTCCAGCTCTGAGACTTCCACACAGTCGTCATCCGTTATCTTGTAACAGATTCCCTCGCAAGTGACGTACATCGTTTTTCCCACCAGCTTCTTTCTGTGGCCTGGAAGTTTCTACTGTTGCACAAAGAAGTTGATAAGGTTCCTTTTGTTGCCTGGACTGCACAAGAACTTTATCCACTGCTGGATGTGGTGGCCTCCTGCAATGTTCTTGTACTGTAGGGTTGTGCTGCTGGTAGCTCCTCTGTTACCCCTCTCAGCATCTTTGATTGATGTATCACGATATACATCAATCACTATGTCTATCCGTTGGCTCTGTGCACCCTCGTTCAAGACCAAGTACAGTGCAAATTCAGCTAGCTGTGCGAACGTTTTATTGTTGCCATTCATTCTCTGCACAAGGCTCATCCCATCTTTGAGGCAGGCAGATGGTCTGGGGATGTCTTCTGCAGAGGCGCCATTCTCCTCCAGCTCTATTGCACGGGCAGCCTTGTTCGTCATCCGCAAGGATCCATCTGCATTGGCTAGTGCCCATGGTAGAGGATTCAGTGGTTGACTCAGGACATCCCTCATATGCAGCTTTCTACTCTCAGCTACTAGAATCATCTGCCTAAACAACTTTCGGTCTGCCTTCAGGACAACATCGTGTGCCTTCATTGCATGGACGTTCTTTGTGCCGACATTAGAGAATGTCTTTAGGTTCTGCTTTTTCAGGGGGTCATGGAATTTGACAGTAGGTGGGTCGACTTCTAACCGTGTTTGCTTGAAATTTTGGTACTGCTCTTCTCCAGAATGGTGAGCTCCCAGGAGATCTTTGGTGACTTCGGGTGGTGCTACTGTGCCTGTCGATATGCCGGTCAGATCAGACTCCTATGGAGACATTGGGTTGATCCAGTTGTTTCAAGGAGGTCCACTAGAGACTGGACTTCCCGCTCATGTTTCTTCATCCGTGGCCCATGAGTGTCTGGCTGAGACAGTTTGGAACTGTCTTTGCCTGTCATGGCCCTGAGGTTTCTGAGGTACTCAGTTCTGTACTCTGCTGTGAGGTAGTACTTGGCGACGGCCCCCGGCTTCAAGCTGAATCACTTAGTTTCCTTTGGTGTTTGTGTGTCTTTGTTTATGGTTTCTTCGGTGGTTTGATCAACTGGGATTCTACCGAAAGGGTTCGTAGGCCCCTGCTGAACTGAGAACCCGCCGCGCATGAACTTACTATACACGTCTGGATGTGTGGTGGACAGCCTTGACATCTCTGAGTAGTAGTATTTCAGGTACCGCGCATAATTCAGCCTATCATAGGCGAAGCACCAGGGAATCATTCCTCACGTGATGCCCGTATGAGACCCAGGAGGATCTCCACCATGTCCAGATAGGACATCCAGAAGGCCGACAAACCACCGTTGCCATCTCTCAGGAACTGCAGGTACATGTCAAACAGGGTCCTGATGCGAGCATATGCCTTGTTTTGTAGCACTTGGTCTAGTGAAGTCTGATCTGTGCAGAAGTCGTTGATGATCCTGAGTGTTTCCTCCAGGTGAGCCAGATCACTGGTGTGTGTGTCTTCCTTCCATGGGAGAAACCGTTTCCATGCCAATCGGAAGAGGGTCTCATACACAAACTTGTGTAGCCGCACTGCACGGTTGTACCTTCTGCCATCCATCACACCAGCCACCGACCCTTCTGCTATCACGCCAGACTCTACGCAGAGATCCCTCAAGCCAGCATCTTGAAAGCGTTTTCCAATAGTGGACAGCAGTGTGCAGATTGTGTGAAACACTTCAAGCCTTAGGATGACTGTGTTCTGGAACTTTTCAGGGTGTTTCCACGTGATCTCTACAGCCTTCGCATGCAAAGCTTGGTCAAAGACACAGACAATCTTGGTCAGGTTCAAGGAATGCATTATGGAAAGTGACTGGTTGAGGACTTCATGTACAGTAGACATCTGTGTGGCTGGGGCCTTGATTGTAGTCAGATAGCCTCCATTGTCTTGGATGACTGGCATGCCGACTCCAATCAGAATATTGGAGCATGTCCAGCCACAGACAGCTTGCTCGGACATGCGAGCCATGATCCACGCTAGGTTCTTCGCTCTGGCAGACTGGGTCGCGTATGTAATCTCAATTTCTACACTCTTACTCTGTGGTGGCCCAGCTCTTCGACCAACATTGTATGTTGGCAACAGTGGCCCTGCTGCATCAATACTTCTCTTCTTGGTCTTGGCAACTGAAGGGAAGTCTTTGGCTGGAAGAGGCTCGGTGGTTTCGCTTGGACTGCAATTCCGTTTACCCTGTGAGACGTCCCACCACCATTGTCTGTCTCTTCCAGGCAGTCGATGTTGTTCCAAACCAAAGTCGTGAATGTCCCTGGATATATGTTGGCTGGGAGAGCTATGTCCCCTTCTGACACTGACAGCTTTTGCAGACAGAGAGCTGTGTCTATTTCTTTCATCTGAAAGTAGGCAATGCTATGGCCGAGTCGGTTCAGGATTTGAATCAGTTCCACATTACCAGTCAATGAGTTGACAGCAAATGGGAGAATTATGTGCTTTGTAGGCTTCATCCTACCACGAGTCATAGCATGGAGAAAATCTTGAGCAAAAGAACGTACTAGCCGTGTAACCCTCTCAGATGTACGGGCATGGTCGCCATCACCCGTCAGCAGGTAGCACAGGAACTGCCTGACAGACTCTGGGATCATAGCTTCTTCCGTCTCTCTATCGACTGGTGGTGGCCAGATTTTAGGAATCTCTTTCTTCTTAATGTCTCTTCTCAAAAGCAAGGCTGCTTTGGCTACATGACCCTCCGTTCTCATGACTTCTAGTTTGTGCAACTCGGCTTTCAGGGACTGGTTTTCTCTGGCGAGTTCCTCCACCGTCAGATTGTCTGGGCAGAGAAGGAGCTTCCCTTTGAAGTCAGGAAAGATGTTTAATAAATTGCCAAACTCGCTTTCCAGCTTTCGGCGCACGTGCTTCTTGGTGGAATCCTTAACATGTTCTGCCCCAAATGAATTCATTGAGGCGAACAGTCTAGTGGAAAGATCAACAATAGTTCTCACACGGGGTTTGGCAAACAGATCATTCCTGATGAAGTGGAAGAGTTCATTGTATGACTGATTGACGGCATCTTCATACTGAACGTCTTCATCATCCTCCTGCCCTGCATAACCTGTATCCCGGACCATTCCTCTGGTGTAAGAGCGATAACACGACCTATGGTAGTGACATTTCAGCAGCTACAATGCTCTGCTCAGCAAGGCAATGACTCTGTGGTCGACTTTGTTTTTTGCTGCCTCCCTGACCTTCATATCTGCTCGCAGTTCTTTGCACTGTACAAGGGGTTCTCTCGTTTTCTGTCCTTTAGGGTACTTGCTCTCCTTCTGGCAGAATATGCAGACGGCAGAGTATGTTCTAGATGAGCTTGGCCCTTGTCTAGAGGACTTTCTTGTGTTTTCTTCGCTTGTGGCTTCTTTTTCCGTGGAACATAGTGTTTCAAGGTCCCTTTTCACAGTGAAGATGCTGCCTCACTTTCGATGGTAATAGATCTGGGGGATCTCGCCGTGACGGAGGTCTTCTGCTACTTCTGAAACTGGCTCACGTTTACGTGTCTCAGCTGCATTGAGTATTGTTTTCCAGCAGCCCACATTCTTTGGCGAGATAAGCTGGTCAGTGTCATCATCGCTCCAGTGGATAATGCAGCCAAGACGTGGTCGCTTCAATGGAAGCCTCCCAGATCCGTCCTCAATATCCATAATTCAGCCTGCAATATAATAACCGGACATTAAATAAATGTAAGACAAAGGGAGTGCAAAAAAAACGTCAGTGATGTAGTACTTAACTAAATCTTGTCTAAACTTAATTAACTTGCATAAGCTACACATACATGTGTACTTACTTGCTGAAATAGTGATCTGCTAATTACTGCACGGCTGCTGGTCTTCGCTGCTTGTCCAACGCAATCATTCGCTTGCGCCAGGAAATTAATGTATCTATTAAATGTGTGACATCTATAGTAGTTGCTGCAATTGCCAAAAAAGACAGATTTTATACAATTTTATAGCTCGCTCAGTTGTTCCGCTGGCATGAATAATAAACCTGGAATGCAATTCAAGATAAAATCTCCAAAGTTAAGTATAGAAATGAGCACAAGGTAGCATCTGTAAGGTAGCAAGGTGTATTCCTCGAGACCTGTTTGAAAAAAAAAAAAAAAACATCAGAGAATAACTGCGATAACTACCATACTGTGTACAGTGGCAATAGCAATAATTGCAAAAATAGGAAACATGTAGGAAAAGACAATAAGCTACTCATCTGGAATTGCCATCATAATTTTTTTTATTTGTTGGGGTAGGATAAATAAATTACCAACATTGAACCTTTGCCCCCCCGGATGGTATATACCGACATGTGCCCGGGTCCATGGACTAAGCATCCTTGCAGGCACAGCGACAGTGTGGAAGCGCCGCAACTCGGCAAGATAAAGCAAGAATTAGCTCATCCGTTGAGCACGAAGGCTGCTAGAGCAGCAAGCGTCTGGCAGGTGCGGGGTCGGTAAGAAGTCTTCCGTCGATCGGCAAGATGGGCCGCAGGTTGCCGAGTACCCGCGGCCACGACTACGGTGTGGACCGCTGCTACACATGCCATATGCGTACGGCAGTGATCCGCGCAATTGAATAAAGGAATGCCAGACGCTGCACTGCTTTACAGAGTTTTTTGTACAGTATCCAGTATGCGGTAAAACCTGAGCATTCCTGGTGAATTCTTTTAACTGAACTACATTTTCTTAGTTTTGCTCAACGTTTGCCCCATTCCAAGCTGATATTCGCGACTTATCTTGCAGGAGGGATAGTTTTTCTCGCAAAACTCATGGCTGTACAACTTGCATTTCATAAATGGAAGCTAACTCCTGCAGGGATGTGACCCATTTTGCAGCAAAACTTTTACGAGAAACCGGGACAATAAAAAGCTTAATCATAAAATTATTGCCGTCATTTTTAGTGGTGGGCCCTTTGACTGTCGATATTTACGGGCTAGGTTGGGTTAGAAGAGCCGCGCTAGGTCAAGCTAAAATAAGTTATTATAGCGTAGCTTAGAATTGCTGCATGTTGCAAAGTGAGAACGGTAACTAATCGTGGAATTTTCACAGTTCACCCACGGGTTACGTTAGCTTAGACAATTTAATTACGATGTTAGGGTAGATTAGATTGGATTAGATAGCGGCAGTAGACGAACCAACAGGCCCATTCTCAAAGAGACACCGAAACTTGCGCCCCGGGTTTCTATGAGCTATTGCCATCAAGTGAGTAGGCTATAAACGATTCGGGAAAGAGAAGAAGAGAAAAAAGAGGAGGGAGAAGAGTCTCAGCAAAAGAGACGATCACGAATACATGAAATTATGATCAATAGCCGCTGATATGCGGAGTTGAAGATGTCAGACTGTAGTTGGAGCGGAAGAGAGAAGAAAAGGGATTTAGGAAGCCCCTGGGGCTTTAGCCGTTAAGAGTGTGCGACTCCTGGAGGAGGAATCCGTAGCTGTGGGGGATGTCTCTCCCAATGTAAGTCGAGACGATTTTAAAACGCGTTGACTGATTCCGCACTAACAACGTCGGAAGGGAGTCTATTCCAAATGCTGACTATGAAATACGGAAAGAAATGCTGACTTAAGGTCGTTCTTCGAGCTTTGTGCTTGAGTTTTGAACCGTTGTTTCGCAAGCGATCATTTAGATCTCTTTCAAAGAGCGCCGTTGTAGATACGACGTTGAAGCCATTCAAATACTTGAAGCGATCATTTAGATCTCTTTCAAAGAGTGCCGTTGTAGATACGACGTTGAAGCCATTCAAATACTTGAATGTTTCTATGAAGTGCCCTCTGAGTCGTCTTTGCTCGAGAGAGATCAGACCCAGTTCCTTTAGGCGACATTCATACGGCTTGTTTCGCAGCTGAGGTATCAATATCGTTGCTCTGCGTTGGACTCTTTCCATGTTATCGATATCTTTGCACAGATGTGGCGACCAGAATTGAACAGCAAATTCTAAGTGTTTCCACACTAGTGCCTTGTACAGGGGAACGATGATGTCCTTGGACTTATATTCAAAATTGCTTGTGATGAATCCAAGTACTCTGCTTGCCATTTTCAAACTCTTGTCAACTTGTTGACTGTGCTGTAGTTTGTTAGTAATAATGATTCCCAAGTCAGGTTGTTGGGTGACAGGAGCCAATTCTGTCCCATTCATTTTCAATTCAGTTGAAGAGTTCACTAGCCCTACGTGCATTACTAAGCATTTGTCTACATTAAAGCTCATCTGCTACATTTTACTCCATTCCATGAGGTGGTCAAGATCTTGTTGGGGCTCGGCTCTTTTCGTGGCAGGATGGCATAGTTTTGTATCATCCACAAATTTACTGATTTTACTACGGATATTAAGATCCAGATCATTGATGTATATTGAGAACAGAAGGGGGCCAAGCACGCTACCTTGTGGAACGCCTGATGATACCTGCGCCCAGTCGCTTGTCTCTCCTTCAAGCTTCACTCGCTGCTGCCGACCCGTAAGCCATGCTCCGATCCATCGTAAATAGTCTCCCTGGATACCATGGGCTTCCAATTTTTTCATTAGTCGTTGNTCAACACCCTTTTCTTCATCTTTAATATCAGTAACTTTTGAGAAAAAATCCAGAAGGTTTGTTAAGCAGCTTCTTCCATTTCGGAAGCCATGCTGGGAGTCGGATATGAGCTGATGCATCCTCAGGTGGTCTGTGATGCGCTTTTTCAGGAGGCGTTCGATAGTTTTGCTGACGACCGATGTGAGACTGATTGGTCGATAGTTGTTGGGGCTTTTTTGTCCCCCTTCTTATGTATCGGTATCACGTTAGCTGGTCTCCAGTCCTGCGGAACTTCTCCCGTTCTACGAGACCGATTAAATACTTCGAGCAGTGGCTTCAGAATGACTGGAGCCATTTATCGTAGTACACGGGGAGTAAGATTATCTAGGCCAGTGGATTTGTACACATTAAGGTGGGTCAGTGCCTGAAGGATCTCGATCTCCGAGAAAACACACGTGTTTATAGGAGCAACTTGCATCGGTGCTGGTTCAGGAATATTCGTAACATTTTCAATAGTAAATACAGAGGTGAAATAGTCGTTCAGGACTATGGCTTTGTCTCTCATGTCATTCGTGATTGCACCGTCAGCTCTTTTGAGCGGACCTATGGTTCTTTTTTTTATTCGTTCATTGACATATTTATAGAATGCCTTTGGGTTGCGTTTTACCATAGTAGCTACGGATACTTCTTTTTCCCTTTTTGTGGTCCTGACTATTTTCTTTACATCCCAACATGCCCTTATGTGACTGGACCTGTTCTCCTCTGTTGGATTACGCTTCCAGGCTTTTTAACGCACTTGTCGCCTGGCAATGCAGCGTTTGACTGTCCGATTCATCCAGAGGGGATCATTGTTGATACGAACTCGTTTATTTGGGATGTATCGTTCAGCTGCTTTCAGGATGCTCGTCTTCAAAATGTGGGAGCTTTGTTCAACACTGGCGTCTCTCATCGAGGTTTCAAAGTCAGTTGTTCCTAATTCAGTTGCCATTCCCTGAAAATTCGCTCTTCGATAGTCTGGTAACTTGAGCCGACTCACATTAGCAGTGAATTCATTGTGAGTTTGGAGCGTAAATTCAATCAAGTTGTGGCCTCCAAGCCGATCTAGAATTGATAGGTCAACAATTTCGCAATCAGGAGTGGAGAGAACCAGATCTAGAATATTACCGTATGTCGTAGGTTCATTAACGTGCTGGGTCAGGGGGTGGTGGCTGAGGAGTTCGAGCAGTTTGCCGCCTGGGGCTGGGCTGCGCAAGGTACTCCAATCAATTTGGGGGAGATTGAAGTCTCCTATTAAAATTGTTTCATTCGGAGTACTCAGCGCATTTTCGATCTTGTTGTAAAGTGCTGCATCATAGCCAGACATTATTAAGTTGGAAAGAGTTCGTCAAGGATAAGTGACGGGCGTTAACTCAGATGGAGTGTGTTACGTTAGACGAGCTGCATTAGGTTAAACTCGGGTAAATTGCAATACCGCAACGTGCGCTTGGCGTGGTCTCGTTTATTTTGGAAGGCATAGACTTTATTCAACCGTAGAATTTCCACGGGTCCCGCTGGTAATCATTACTATATCGTTATCATTTGTCTTCTTAAAACTGAAATAGCAAAAAAATTTGACCTAGTTAAACAAAACGAGTTACATCTCCAAATTCAGCATGAAAAATGCGTATCAGATCTCTGAGAAACTTTGAAACTTGAAAAAACTAACTGCAGCTCTCTATTATTCATCAAACAAGATCTAGAGAAACTTACTAGCTGCAAGTAATTAAAAAGATAGCAGGAAGAAAGGTGTGACAACAACAGAACATGGTTAGAGAGGAAAAACAAATGCAATTGAAGCAGCATGTTTTACGGAGTCCGTTTGGTCCGGAGTCCGTTTCACGCAATTCTATTTGGCACAGACTGTCCGAGTGAATCAGAGAGCTACAGTTGCCCTTACAAGGAGACAACAAAACCTGAGGATGCTGTGAATTAGGACGGTATAGAGTAAGAGACTTACCATATAAATCTGTATGACATACCTAATGATGGGAGCGTTACTTCAAGGTCGCTAATACTATAGCTTTCAGAACACAATGTGAGTGTACACGATTAAGTAGTGAGTATAGAAGCAACTTTACTAACTTTTAGGGCGATTTCAATACAAGTATTCACGTCTCGTAATATACATATCGACAGGGATCGCGACACATTAGCGATTTATCGAGAAAACATGCTGGCATGTTCTAGCAAATCATTTCTTAATTTTTACTTACACATCGTTCGCATTTCACTGCCCGTTTCTAATAATTTTTTCAGACCATCTAGCATGCTCTCTAAAGTGCCAGCATTGCTATTATGCCTCTGGATGTCCATGATTCTCTTCATGTACTTGCAAGAAATTTTTGTTTTTGGCTCAGATGGCTCCTTGCTGAAGACGAAGGCTTTCTCACACTCACGGTAAGAGAGCTGATGATTGCAAATGAATTCATGGTGATCCAAGAATAGTTTTTGTAAATTTAATGTAATAAACCTTTTGTTAAAATTGGCAGACGTCATATGACGTGTATTCTTATTAGTAATAACTTACATTATTAATACAAAAATTAAAGACTAATATAAATAAAAAAAAAAAATTGACACCTGTGAGCAGACACAATTTTTAGACAATGGTAACTTAAAATACATATTTTCAAGAACGAGATGTGCGCTTTGTTCGTTATGTTTTATTTTCGGGTGGAGTGTCTTAAGTTTATTTGGAAATTTTCACACTTGTTCATTTTTTATGTCTCACTTTCAAGTAAAGTAAACCAGAGTAATAGGATCAATGTCCTGCATCACATTTTTTTTTCATATTCGCACTTTTTTCTCTTTTTCTTTCAGAAAGCGAGTGGGATATCACGCTATGATTCCTCTAATGTCGGCCAACGCATCTTCTTTCCCTGTGTACCGCAAAAAGCCGTTCAAAACTGTGATCATCTGGACACAAGTTCGATCTGGTTCCTCCTTCGCATCTGCTCTTCTGGCCAGAATAAGAAATACGTTTTTGACTACGGAGCCCATCCGTGCGTGGCTCGGGTATAGTTTTCCTACTTTTAAAAACATCGATAGATCTTTTGAGTTCCTTCGCTCAGTGCTGATGTGTGGCTTTGATGAGCACGATAATTATGTACAAAAACACATTTTAGCAACGGGTTCAATGGAATTGGATTACTGCATGCCTGTAAACCCAAAGTTCCGAGTTGCTTGCAAGAATGGCCTGTTTCTGAAAACGCTGTGCATGAAGTCTCGTATTCATCTGGTAAAGCTGGTGTCTCTGAGGTTAGCGTGGGCTGCGAAACTGCTAAAAGCTCATGCAGAGCTGAACATCCATGTCATCCATCTCGTGAGAGATCCAAGAGGAATTATCGCTTCCACCAGACCGGTGTTGGTGGACGACTTTCTTTACGATCCCAACTACGTCTGTAGTAACTTGAGGGCAGATCTGGCTACTGGGGATGCTCTTAAAAAACTGTTCCCACTCAGGTAAGTTTTATTTATGCCTCGAGAACCGCTTAAAGATATCGATTCTACACGCAGAAAAGTATGTTCTTTACGATAAAAAACACCTGGTTTCCAATCACTAACGAAGTAATATTTTAGCTAAAAAGCATTAGTAATTAATCGTAAAAGACACTGTTGTTCATCACAACGCTCATGTTCATCTGTTGTTCATCACAAACGACAATCTGCATTGACACAAATTCAATCGACAAGGTAGTTTACAGTTAACGAATTTTGCTAAATGACAAACAACCATTTTTCTGAGTGTAGAGTAAATTCAGCCCTGTCACTCCTTCATCGCAATTAAATTGCATCGCACCAATGTTTAATCAGTACAATATTTCTCATATTTAACTTTTTTCAATTTTGTACGAATAACCCGCAAGTAGTTTATAGTGTAGGGAGATACGTGTTTCTGAGGGTAGGTTCCCCTCGCGCCACCGCGCCACCGCGCTGCCCTCGCGCGCTCCCCCACCCTACCCCACCCCTCCCTCGGTTACCCTCGCGGTCGGTACACCTGTCACGTGTGATTAATGTGTTTAGGTTTTCTATTATCTGTTTATTTACATATTTGATTGAAGTTAATTAGACCCCTCCAACCACCATGAATTTCGCTAATTTTCGATTACGTCTTCTATTGTTATCTTGTATGTTTTACTTACATAGAGCTTACTGACCTTCTCATTGTATTGTATTTAGTCTTAATTATAGTAAGGTTGTTATAAATAATTTCGCCCATAACTCTTTTTACCAGGTTACCCTCGTTGTTGGTGCACATGTCACGTGTGATTAATGTGCGTAGGTTTATATAATTACGTGTTTATTTGCCTATCGCATTTGATTGGTGTTAATTAGATCCCCTAACTGCCTTGCATTTCGCTAACTTTCAATTGCGTCTTCTATTGTTCCATTTGATTTGTTTTACTTACATAGAGCTCACAAACCTTCTCATTGTATTGTATTTAGTCTTTATTATAGCAAGGTCGATTTAAATAATTTCGCCCATAGTTCTTTTTACCAGGTTACCCTCGTGGTTGGTACACATGTCACGTGTGATTAATGTGTTTAGGTTTATATAATTACGTTTTTATTTGCCTATCACATTTGATTGATGTTTATTAGATCTCCCAACCGTCCTAGATTCCATAAATCATTACCCCATTCTTCCCATTAGTTGTCTGACTAAACTTCGTTAATCTCTCAAATGGAGTGCGAACTGTAGCTGCGAGCCGATGGCACTTGCTTCCATCTGTCTCTCTAGCCCCAGCTTACACCTGTCGGTGTATTGTATGATATCAATGACGAGCAGCAAGACTTTTGTGTGTGTTTAGCCTGCCATTCCTCCCGTTATCAAGAAACTGACCGCACAAGTCGGTTGGACCAGGTAATATTATACTCACAAATGGAACCATTAGAGTCTGAAGCACTCATGGTCGGAGAATTCCGATCCTCTCGTCAGTTTCTTTAGTTGAATTTTTATTATTTTCTTTCTGTTTGTCAATAGTAACACGAGTCTTAACCCTAACATGGAGAGTTTTGTGTACAGGTCTCTCCCTGGGGAAAATGAATATTTATATAGAAAGATATGGTTATGATTAATTGAAGTTTGTTCATTTTATGGGTACACATTTTATATTTATAGGGATTTTAGTGTATTATTGATGGGTTACGTTATATCTTTGGAATTTTTTGTCATTAGTAACATGAAGCTTAGCTCACACATTGTCCAAATCACCCTCACAACATAGATCATTAAGGTCTCTTCGGAAGTAAATATTTTTTGTTAAGAAATATGTTTCGGGACACGAAGATTCTTTTTTATTGATTTCTTACCTTTTTCGAACTGAAAATTCATTTTTTAGTGATTTAGTAATACAATATTCAGTATTTATATGTTTTTGTAATTTATTTATTACTTAGGGCTAATTGTAGGAATTTTCATCATTGATGAAGTTCACCTCCCTCCACTAACCCACATCTCAAGAAATACGTCATTCCATCTTTAAGGAAATTGAACTATTTGTTGAAAAATAAGATTTTTAGGTAATAAAAGCTACACTTATTTATAACGATTGCTGGTTTTGTATATGCTAGTTAGATTTCAAACTTTCACAGGCTTCCGTCAGGACATGCTGCTTCTCTCAACGCTTGGTCACATTTCAGTTTTTTTGCCTTTAAAACGTAAATTATCAGCCTTGTTAACAATTTCCCCATTGTAATGTATATATATGCAATTTTTTTGGTGGGGGCTTAATTATATCAAAAGACTTTATTTATATCACTTATAACATACTCTACGGAGTTTTCCCACTTATTTTGAAAATCTTCCTAGACTTATCAATGAAGTTTATTACTCCACGGTTTTAACTCACCACATTTTACAGATTATTGATGAGTTAGGTCATATTTTAAGAACTTTTTTGTCATTAGTAACATAAAGCTTAGCTCTCACATAGCCCGAATCACCATCACGATATATATCATCCAGGTCTTTCTTGGGAAAGTAAATATTTTTGTCAAGAGATACGTTTGAGAACTAAAGATTCATTTTTATTGATTTACTAATAAAATATTTAGTATTTATATGTTTTTTTATTTATTTATTTATTTGTTAGGGTTTATTGTAGGAATTTTCATCCTGGATGGAAGTTTACCTCCCTCCACTAACCCACATCTCAAGAAATACGTCATTCCATCTTTAAGGAAATTTAATTTTTTGTTGAAAAATAAGATTTTAGGTAATTAAAGCTACACTTATTTATATCGATTGCTGGTTTTATTTTATATATATATGTATATATATATGCTACTTAGATTTCAAACTTTAACAGGAGTCCGTGAGAACGTGCTTCTTCTCTCAACGCTTGGTCACATTTCAGTTTTCTGCCTTTAAAACGTAAATTATCCATTTTGTTAACATTTTCCCCATCGTAATGTATATATATGCATTTTTTTTTGGGGGGGGGGGAGAGGCTTAATTATATCAAATGACGTCATTTATGTCTCCTATAACGTACTCTACGGATTTCTTCCACTTATTTTAAACATCTTCCTAGACTTACCAATAAATTTTATTACTCCACGGTTTCAACTCTCCACATTTTACAGATTATTGATGGGTTAGGTTATATCTTAGGAATTTTTTGTCATTAGTAACATAAAGCTTAGCTCTCACATAGCCCAAATCACCATCGCGACATAAATCATCCAGGTCTTTCTTTGGAAAGTAAATATTTTTGTCATGAGATACGTTTTGGGAACTAAAGATTCATTTTTATTGGTTTCCTAATAAAATATTTAGTATTTATATGTTTTTTGTGATTTATTTATTTGTTAGAGTTTATTGTAGGAATTTTCATCCTGGATGGAAGTTTACATTCCTCCATTAACCCATATCTCAATAGATACATCATCCGCTTTCTAGGGAAATTGAATTTTTTGTTGAAAAATAAGACTTTGGTAATTAAAGCCCCACTTATTTATCATAATTATTAGTTTTGTATGACATATATATTTATATATCACTTAGAATTCTAACTTTAACAGGCGCCGGTGAGGACATGCTTCGTCCCTCAACGCTTGGTCACATTTCAGCATCTCTGCCCTTAAAACATATGTTACGGGGTATAGAAATAATTAATGGTGATATTGATGTAATTAAAGAATAAATCAATGAGGACTGCGAAATAAAGTTCCTACTATAAGTGATATTATTAATTGCGAACGAATGATCCAGTTGATCGTTCTGGGGAAATAGCACATGATAGGAATGTGACTACGAAAATAATATAGAAAGAAAACATAGAGAGAGTTAGACATGTCACCAAGGGGCGAGCTATTCCCCAACCTACCTAACTAAAAGACAGCGATTGGGATTCATACGGCAGCTGGATCAGTAAAACACACGTAAAGATCTCAAAATATATTGGGAAAAGAGCATGGAAATTTAATACAAAGAGGAACCACATGAAAGCAAGAATTAATTAGCTGTTTTGAATACAAATTTTAACCACAACTGATACCGGTCATCATTGAACACTTTACAAGTACTCAGGAGACATATCTACGTTAAACTTCGACCGTAAATATTTGAAATCTTGAGTACCACCGGAAACACAAATGAATCAGTCGAAATAATGTGCCAGGTGGCAAAAACGGTGCTCTCAGACGGCGAAGATATAATATAATGCATGTAAGCAAACATTTTATCATATCGATGCTGTGTTTACGAGAACTTCGGGAAAAAGACCACACTAGCTAAGCAAGTTATAATCAGTCATTTCTTAAACCTTTTATTGATCCTCCGATTTCGTATTCTAAACCGCACAACCTTTTAATTACAAAGATTATTACTCACCATAGATCAGCGCGAGCTCCCGCACGTATAAAATGGCTCGTTTCACCACATGAAACATAAGTGCACCACACTATTAGTCTAATTTTATCATTATTTTCTAAATGTTAAGCTAAGGCATTTTCAGGTATTTCAATTTTTTTCAGCGCTACAAGAATTCAATGAACAAACTACAAGCTTTATTTTTTTTGTACATACATATACATTTCCTTAATTTATAAGACATTTACCACCTAATAAACCTTTTCTGCCGGTTTCTCTGCAATAATTCCACTTCTGTCAATGCAATAATACACACATCTCTTGCCAATAAGAGAGCACGGGAATCACATCGCACTACGAAGGTCCAGTGAAACACTCGCTTGAAAACTTAATTGACACTAAGAACCCCAATTGAGATTCAACACTTCGTCTACTGTAGATTAGTTCCGAGGAGGAGATGAGATAAATGACGACGTCTATATAGCAGAAACTCTCTTTTACTGCCTTACTTCTCAGATTCATACGAGATTCTCACTTCATTCTACATTTCTCATGCATCATTCAGAGGAAACGATGATAGAGTACTTAACTATATCTAGATTTTTTTTACGCAATGCACATTGAAAAGCTACAGTTGTCATTATTGTGGCCAAAATATTACACAACTTCAAGTGCAACCCTCCCTTTACACAATTTTTTTCTATTCATAACAAAAACACCTAGGAGACACACCTCCAATTTTTTTAATGTTTTCCCGTTTTTTCATAGTATTTTTCTATATGGAACATAAGAATGCATACAACAACGAGCGGGAGAGCTAGCAACAATCCATCTCTACACTATACGTAACCGCTTACACACAGTTTACTGATGCGAGGTAACTATGAGTTTTTCACTACTATGCACGTGAGCGCAAGCCTGCAGTGCTAACGAAACATCACTACAATACTCGTATCCACTTACAGTAGTCATCTACACTGAATGTATGCAAGACAGCAGTAAGTTTTTCTCCTCATTTCTCATATATTCACGTTTTTATGCAATAGTAAGTTTTTTTTATTAGGATTTACATTTTTTATATAAGAGACAATAGTGTATACATGTTGAGTATTGACCATCCACATCGTTGTTGGAGTGAGCTAAAGGGTTCAGTGTTTGGTGCTGAACCTTCGTTGCCGGCCCTTGTGGGTCATGGTAGGGGCATCATTACTGATCCCTTGGCAAGGGCGGAGCTTCTGTCGGCTCACTTCGACGGGAAGCAGAGCAGAGATTTTATTGCTTTGCCTCATGGATGCCACCCTGAACCTCGCTTGACCTCTTTGGCG
>LQNS02276866.1:23736200-23755171 GCA_001587735.2 Parhyale hawaiensis
CTGGGCCAACTCTTCTTTCCATTTTCTCTCATCCAGCTTCTGTACCTGCTCTTTCACATCTCCAGCTGTCACAGATCTAAGGGAGTGTGGTCCTCTTCCAATCATTGCAGCATATTCAGTCACCCTTCTTCCCCACTCTTCGTCATCTTCAAGCCTTTCTTCGATAATTCTCCTCACCCGTTCATTTTTACCCTGTAAGGAGCTCCTCACATATTGCAGCCTTCCCTTCACAATCCTGCTGCTCATCTCAGACACTCCCACCTCACCTCTGAGGGCACAGTTCGGTGCATACCTAGGGGCCCCCAGGATCTGCCGCAGGACACCATTCTCCACTCTCTGAAGCTGTGCAATCTCTGCAGCAGTCATATTCACAATATTACTGGCATAAAGGACCGAGGGGAGAGCTAAGTTCTTCCAATATGCCCTACCAATCAAAAGCTTGCTGTAACTTCTGGCTATAATGGAATAAGTCAAAGCTGCTAGTTTTTTACTTTCAGGAGCATATTCTTCTTATGGTTCATAAACATATTTCTCTTGTCATCAAGGTTGACTCCTAGATACTTTATTGATGTCTTCACTTGTATTCCTTCCACCTCTGTGGGCTTATCTCTCATGTTGAAAATGAACACCTCACTCGTCTTCTTATTTATTTGCAATCCATAGTAATACTAACACCTGTATCATATGGCAAGCTTTCTCCACCGTATGGGCTAGCAGCAACCCATCATCCGCTAAAAATAAGTTACTAATTCTAAATGCATAATTAATAAAGCCGCATTCTTCTCTTTCAATAGCGGATGTTATTTGACATGTCACCAGCTTAAAGAGCGTTGTTGACCCGGTGCATCCTTGGCGTATTCCGCTTGTCACACTCACTTCCTGCCTTGCGTCTCCAAAGCTGATCACCGTAGAGTCATGAGTGTATAATCCAACCACGGCCTCAATGATGCTCTTATCAATTTTATATTCCATCATAATTTCTATCATTTTGTCTCGTTTTAAGGAGTCAAAAGCCTTTTTAAAGTCAATACATATGACTATTAGTGATCTTTGCATCTTATATGACTTTTGCACGCAATAATCCAATATAACCAAATTATCCTCAACTCGCCTCCTGGCAGTAAATCCGGCCTGTGTTTAATTCTGGCCACATATGCGCTGTAAGTGATTTTCAATAGATTCTTTAACAAGAGACATGAACAACTTATAAGAAATGTTTGTTGAAGCGATTGGTTTCAGATCTCTCACCGTAGGTTTATTCTTTTTTCTATATCTTCGTCAGGGATACTCTCCACTCTTCCGGCTTCATTTCTTGCTCTAGCTCTTTCTGGAAGCAGGACAGGAGCACCTCCACCACTCTCTGCCTCCCACTCAACGCCTTGTAGAGCTCCGCTTTCAGACCATCTGGTCCAGCTGCTTTCTTATTCTTTAGCTTCTTGAAGATTTTCACAAGAGCTGCTTGGTAAAAACCAGAGCTGGGCAGTATCTAGAAACTTTGTATCTAGATACATTTTTGTATCTAAATGCTTTATCTAGATATTTTTCAAATGTATCTAAATGTAGTATCTAGATACTTTTTGCCTGTATCTAGATACTTTTTTAGATACTTTTTAGATAATAACAAATTATGCCTATAATTATACATGAAATGTTATAAATACAATAATATTCATGTTCATAAAATAATGATAAAGCCGATAACTAAGCGAACAAGAGATGTCAACCCTGAACATGTTCTGTCACGTTGGCTCACCATTCTATTAATTTTTTAGAAGCCTTCTTTTATTTTGTTTATTAAAGATTTGCTTGGAATTGGGGTAACAACCACTAAAATATACGGTCTAAATTATACATTGCATTTGAATGTTATTGCAATAAAGTCAGTTTACCTATTGACTACGAAACGTCAATGACATTGCCCATTTCTTTAAGAGACATGATATTTTATCACAAACAAATGTGATCAACTACTTAGCCTCTTTGCAGAAGTAAATGTGCAACAGTCATTATTATTGTAATTATTAATCTACTATACAACAGTATTATAAAGGAACAGAATTGTTTCCACCTGAATTACATGATTTTTAACCATATGAACTAGTAAAACTATTAAATTCAGTTGTAAAAATAAAAGTATCTAGAATTGTATCAATATATACTTTCAAGTATCTAGTATCTATATCTAGATACATTTGTAAAGTTTTATCTAGTATCAGTATCTAGATATATTTTAAGGGTGTATCTAGTATCTAGTATCTAGATACATTTTTAAGTATCTATCCCCAGCTCTGGTTAAAACACACTTCCTTCATAGGTCTCACTGGCTCAACTACCTCCATTACACTCTCAAGGTGCTCTCTCAGCACTGCTGGGAAGACTTCCATCTCCTCTGATTCAATAATTTCAATCTCCTCAAACTCTACTCTGTATACCAATTTAGTTTTTCATTTCATACTTTCTCAATTCCTCTCTCATGCTGTTGGTATATATTAGTCCAGAATCTCTCCAAACAAGAGGCTGCTTCGATTTTTCCCAGCTGTTGCCCATTTTCATCATAAAGTGCCATTTCCTTCTGTGTCTCTACCTTCTCCTTGCGTAATTTCTTAATATTGATCCATAGCAAATTTCCTCCATTCCCCTTGTCAGCTCTTATTTGATTTGCCAAACTTCTTTCATACTTTGTTATTTCTTCTCTGACCAATGCCTGCACCCGACGCTTCTGTCTCCAATACTTATCCTCGAACTCTCTCCTCTTGTCTGGATTTCTCTCCTTCCTTTTCATCTTATTGTGCTGTTTTCTAAGCTTAATCTCTTCTTTTATTTTCCAAGTTATCCACGGTTGCTCCTCTCTTACTTCCTCTGTGCATTGTCGTCTATTGTATTGTTTCTTAAGTGTACCATCTGCAGCATCTCTTACAATAGTATTGAACTTTTCAATGGAGTTGACATCTCCACTTACCACTCTTTTCTTTACTTCACCAGCATAATGTCTCAGACTTACTGCATCAGTAGCATAATATTCTACTGGTTCCTCTGTGTTATCTTTGTACATCACTCCAGAAGACTTCATGTTAAATTTTACTTCTATTAAATTATGATCTGACAAATCCAGCAAAGTTTGTTCTTCATCTATCCTCATTGATATGAACTTCTGGTGCAAGATTTGATTTACAAGGACAAAATCTATTGCACTTGACCTGCCCCTCGCTTGCCAAGTGTATACCCCAACACATCTGTCGTCCACGTTAAGCAGTACAAGGCCATATGTACACATCAATTCAACCACCATCCGCCCATTAATAATTAATGGGCGGATTAATGGATTAATATTCCCAGTACCGCAACAGCGAGGAAAATTTCCGTATTTCCGTATTCTTTTCAATACAACAATCAGAATTTTGAAAATCGCTGTAGTGAGCAGAAGTGTGAATATTGCATGTTCAAAATTATCGATACGGTTTATTATTTTTGTCTATTGAAGGTGTGGGTACTGTGTAATTCTGCTTTGAAGTTTTCCTAGACATATTTATTGTTAGAACTTTGTACTTGAATGATGTTTTTGTAGTAATCCTGGTATTATTCCATTTCAGATAATTAATACAGCATATTTTCATAGAAATAAAAGACTATTGTGATGGTGAAGGTTAAAGAATATAATGATGATCTAAGGAAACGTGCTGTAGCTTGTCATGTTAAGGAGGAAGGCTATGATAAGGTTTCCTAAATTTCAAAAACATTCCAAAGTTAGCTGTGTGAGCTATTATAAAGAAGCATGCCAAACAAGGTTATCTCAACAACAATATGGGACGTGGAAGAACAAGCAGAGGGAAAGGTTGTTAGATATTGTAACCATATCTCAAGGGCGACTACAGAGGACATTGTAGAGGGTCAGTGTGACATTTGAGCTAATTTATCTCGATACACAGTCGAAAAGGTTTTGAAAAGAGTTGTGAAAGACCCCATTACTCATGTCTGTACGTCTTGAAGCAAAGGTACAATTCGCAAAACGTCACATTGACAAAAGTATTGCCATCTGGAAGCCATTTTATGGTCGGACGAAACAGAAGTCGAGCGCTTTGGGCATAATAGTGTTTCACATGTTTACAGGAAATCCCACTAAACCTCTTTACCCATGAACATGGTACGAACAGTGAAGCACGGTGGCGGAGGCTTCGTGTTTTCTGGATGCTTTGCTGCCACTAGACCAGGACGACTTGTGAAGGTCAACGGTATTATAAAGAAAAATCATGTAAAAATTTTGAATAACTTGAAAGAATCAGCAAAGGAAGTGTCACCTGGTCGACGTTGGTGCTTTATACAGGACAGTGACCAGAAACATTCAACTACTTTGGCTAGGGAGTGGCTGGGGAACAATGACCTTAATGTTTTTGAACTGGCCATCCCAGGGCCCAGACCTAAATCCATTAGAGAATCTAAAAGGATATATTGAGATTGAGAGTAATGGAGAAAAAACAAACAACCTCACTCAATTAGAGGAAATTTGTATGTATGAAATAAAATTTATACCATAGAGTGCTTGAAGCTGGTGAAAAATTATAACAAAAGACTGGAGCAAGTACTTGAGGCTAAAGGTCATACAATAGATAATAAAAAATAGGGTGCCATAAACAGTGAACTTGTGATTTTTTTTTAAGTTTAATTGATAGCTTCTTTTTTGCTTACACTTTTGGGAATGTGACTGATGCAACAGAAATAACAGGTGAAAATACATGCGATTGTATGTTGTTGACTCATTTCAACCTCATTCACGCGATTTCAAGACCAATATGTGTGTTTTATTGCACCGTGCCATTAATTTGCTCATGAAGTACACCTGAAATTCCCCCACAAACCACAACGGTCTCATCTCACACCGCTCATCGGCTTCCTGACGACCTTATATGATTCAAAACTACCTAGACAATGACTACTTTTCTTAAGTATTTCGAAACATTACTGCCATTAGTAAATAAAATAAATATATATCCTTTACTAGGTGCCCATGAAAGCATTAGGTGGTACACAATTTACTATAAAGTAGCTTTTCGACAGCGTCACAGAGAAAACAAAGATGAGAAGCAGCCGTAGTCTGATATCATATACCGCATTGCGCCCTATTTTTTTGTCACTCTCTCACAAGAGTATGCACTACCTTCGTGCTTAGGTGGTTACATTTTAGGTCGTTGTAGTTAGGGCCAATACTGATTATTTTTAGTAATGAGTTGTTTGATTTTTCAATTTTGACTTGCAGGCTGAGGGTGCATTGTTTGCTTCTGATTTGGAAGTTGTCGGTGTACATACCTATTATAGATGAACAAATATCAGACTCACACTGGTAGACCTTGATATATTCACAAGTTGTCGAAATATATCATTACTAGAGTGCCCGCGAGGTCAAAAATGACAGCGAAGGATTTGTGATGTCCCGTCTTCATTGGTCATAATTTTCCTATTATTGCTACGGCTGAACAGCGTCAAACTTTCCTTCTCTGACACTCAGAAAAGCATTTTTTTGCCCACAATCGATATTGCTTTATTATAAATGTTGAACTCTGTACCTAGGATACTCGATGCTGTTATATAACTAGGAAGTTCTTTCCTCTAGTGAAATGATGTTCTGTTGAAAGAACAAACCAAAGTGGAAAAAAAAATATTTGCTGCCAAGAAATCTCATTTTCTTTACCCGCCTGCTGACCGCTGAAGAATATCTTACAATTTGTTTCGATGATTATGCAGTCTACAAGAGCATCAGCGTAAACTCAGGGCAGCCAAAGTTTGGATGAACGAAACCTCAGAGGAGAGTATAATGTGAAACACGATGCAAGAGAGTACTTAAATAAGAGAAGCTGCATGGCATACATCTGTATTGAGTGGACTTCAACGTTGGATAGGAAAGAATTGCATTCAGATCTACGTTTTCGTCATATGCAATCTGGCATATTTTCTATTATCAGATTTCAGTGAAGCAAACAAAAATAGGTTTCGGCGTATGGAAAAAGTAATAAAATTCAGATTCCATAACCGCGCCAAGCAAAGCCGAAAACAGCTTCATTATTTCGATACTAGTGGCCCGAGTCATCATTATAAATGACGACAGAAAATTAGTATTTCAGAATAAAATACACTGTCTCTTGTGCCGGGCTTGCCAATTGAATATTCTTTATTCTGCCTGAAAAACTGAATACATATGCTTTGGTGCAGACAAATGGCATCTCTTGCAAGACGGCGTGACACTGGGTAACACTGTGAGGGTAACACCGGCGTCTGATTGCAACGTATACGCCCCTCATCTTCTCCTGGAAGAATTTGTTCCACCGGTGTCTAATTGTAACACACCCTGATATTCCCCTTAAGGAATTTCTTACTACCTTATTCATATAGAGTAAGACGAGAAAGATAAAAATATTTAAATAAATAAAAACACGACGTGAATTATTATATAGTACTGATCATGAACTGTTTCAGGCAAGAAATGCATTCAGATAAAGGGATGAAGATTTCACCTTTGCCAGCTTCTGTAACGTACAAATCGATCCCCATGAAAACGCAACTTAGGTACAAAATCTACAGCCAGGCCAAATTTTTCGCCTATTTCGTTAAGAGGAACACGACACATATAAAGATATAAACAATTAAACACACGACGGTGTTTATTATGTTGTTTGATTGGTAACAAGTAGGAGAGCAACAGATTGTGTTTCTAAAGCTATGTACCTGCATTATGTTGCCTGTGTTTCCAAGACATTGGGGATGTGCTCAATTGAGAGTCAAAATTAAGCCTTCGTGGTTTGACTTGTTCGAAACTTCAGGCTGGTGTGCTGGCTTTGATCTGCTGAATTGAGTTTCAGTTATCGATCCGTACCCATGAGATTAACCAAAACTCAATCTTATCTTATTTTTGCAAAATGGAGTTTTCAACCGGCCAAACGTAATCGCTTTGCTTTTAATATATGCAACGAAATTCATAGTGGCAAGAGCAAAAACTTCTGCCTGAAGTTTCGAACAAGTCAAGCCTTAATGGCCTCATTTCGGCGCCCAATCGAACATGCCCTAATTCTTGCAAGTGTTAGGAGAGGAATTCTACTTATCAAATTTGATTGCACAATGCGACACCATTTTAAACTCAAGGTCAGAGCGAAGACAATAATTGATTTAAAATACATCTATCTATCTATATTATACTAAAAGTCTGTGAACCGGTTTTGCTTGTTTATTTATTTACTTGTGTCTTGCTTGTTTACTTGTGATCTTGTTTGACACATCTTCTTCACTTTCAGATAGGGAAAGAAATTCGATGAATCTACTCTGGGGCCTATGGTCTATCCTACCTGTCATGTATTAGCCCTTTAATTCGATTGCATCTGTGATACGCACATGGAACCTGCCCCTTGGTTGCAAGAACGGGCACGATAATTTAAAAGTTGCTCTGTAAAATACAACTGGAATACGTAACATATAAATCGAATTTGCTTTCAGACTGCGTCTTGAATACTCGTTAGACAAGCATATAATCTGTTGACAGTGAACCGTATGGGCATCTCCTTGACGGGCAGGAGAGGACGGCCGAATAGCGTGTGGTTTACGACCAGCTAAATGAGAAAGCACAGACGATCGGGACTATTATTATTATATTCAGAAGTTTAAGTCTCCGTTTCCACAACAAAGGCGATGTCACAGAGGCAGAATGAAGGGACCCGTAGTGTGACGATAGACACGTGGAATCCATGCACGAGGGTGATCCCATATAGGATCAGCGTGCATGGGAACAGCAAGTCGAAAAAGAAGAGGAAGAAGAGATAGAAGAAAGATCAGTAGGAATAAAAGGTGGGAAGAAGGCAAAGTGGGCACGAAACTCAGAAAAGACTATCGTGATGACGACCCAACGGGTCACGGGTCGTCTAGCATTATAGGGCCTACCAAAAGTCTGCGAACCGGTCTTGCTTGCTTGTTTATTTACTTGTGATCTTGTGATCTTGTTTGACACATCTTCTTCACTTTTAAATAGGGAACTAGACGACCCGTGTTGCGTTGGGTTGTCATCACGATCGACTTGTCTGTCTTTCGTGCCCATTTTGCTTCCTTCTCAGCAGTTACTCATACTTATCTTTCTTCCATCTGTCCTTCTTCTTTCCCAACTTGCTGTTCCCATGCGCGTTGATCCTGTGTGGCAACACCCTCGTGCATGGGTTCCACGTGTCTATCGCCACACTATGTGTCTTTTCATTCTTCCTCTGTGACATCGCCTTTGTTGTGGAAACGGAGATTTAAACTTCTAAATATAATAATCGTAATAATAATAATAATAATCACGATCGTCTTTGCTTTCGCACTAAAGGAGGCGTTATTTAGCTGGTCATTGACCACACGCTATTCGGCCGTCCTTTTCTGCCCGCCAAGGAGCTGCCCATACGGCTCACTGTCAACAGATTCTATGCAGTGAGAAAGCAAATTCGATTTATATGTTACGTATTCCAGTCATATTTTCCAGAGCAACTTTTAAATTATCGTGCCCGTTCTTGCAACCAAGGGGCAGGTTCCACGTGCGTATCACNTGGGCCAACTCTTCTTTCCATTTTCTCTCATCCAGCTTCTGTACCTGCTCTTTCACATCTCCAGCTGTCACAGATCTAAGGGAGTGTGGTCCTCTTCCAATCATTGCAGCATATTCAGTCACCCTTCTTCCCCATTCATCGTCATCTTCAAGCCTTTCTTCGATAATTCTCCTCACCAGTTCATTTTTGCCCTGTAAGGAGCTCCTCGCATATTGCAGCTTTCCCTTCACAATCCTGCTGCTCATCTCAGACACTCCCACCTCACCTATGAGGGCACAGTTCGGTGCATACCTAGGTGCCCCCAAGATCTACCGCAGGACACCATTCTCCACTCTCTGAAGCTGTGCAATCTCTGCAGCAATCATATTCACAATATTACTGGCATAAAGGACCGAGGGCAGAGCTAAGTTCACCCAATATGCCTTACCAATCAAAAGCTTGTTGCAACTTCTGGCAATAATGGAATAAGTCATGGCTGCTAGTTTTTTTGCTTTCAGGAGCATATTCTTCTTATGGTTCATAAACATGTTTCATTGTCATCAAGGATGACTCCTAGATACTTTATTGATGTCTTCACTTGTATTCCTTCCACCTCTGTGGGCTTATCTCTCTAGTTGAAAATGAGCACCTCACTTTTCTCCTTATTTATTTGCAATCCATAGTAATCATCAATCATTAATAACACCTTTATCATGTGGCAAGCTTCCTCCACCGTATGGGCCAGCAGCAACCCATCATCCGCAAAAAAATAAGTAACTAATTCTAAATGCATCTTTAATAAAGCCGCATTCTTCTCTTTCAATAGCGGATGTTATTTGACATGTCACCAGCTTAAAGAGCGTTGTTGTTCCGGTGCATCCTTGGCGTATTCCGCTTGTCACACTCACTTCCCTCCTTGCGTCTCCAAAGCTGATCACCGTAGAGTCATGAGTGTATAATCCAACCACGGCCTCAATGATGCTGTTATCAAGTTTATACTCCATCATAATTTCTATCATTTTGTCTCGTTTTATGGAGTCAAAGGCCTTTTTAAAGTCAATACATATCACTATTAGTGATCTTTGCATCTTATATGACTTTTGCACGCAATAATCCATTATGACAAAATTATCCTCAACTCGCCTCCCGGCAGTAAATCCGGCCTGTGTTTCCTTCTGGCCACATATGCTGATTTTCAATAGATTCTTTAACAAGAGACATGAACAACTTCTAAAAAATGTTTGTTAAAGCGATTGGTCTCAGATCTCTCACCGTAGGCTTATTCTTTTTTCTATCTTCTTCGTCAGGGATACTCTCCACTCTTCCGGCTTCATTTCTTGCTCTAGTTCTTTCTGGAAGCAGGACAGGAGCACCTCCACCACTCTCTGTCTCCCACTCAACGCCTTGTAGAGCTCCGCTTTCAGACCATCTGGTCCAGCTGCTTTCTTATTCTTAAGCTTCTTGAAGATTTTCACAACAGCTGCTTGGTTCAAACCAGAGCTGGGCAGTATCTAGAAACTTTGTATCTAGATACTTTTTGTATCTAAATGCTGTATCTAGATACTTTTCAAATGTTGTATCTAAATATAGTATCTAGATACTTTTTGCCTGTATCTAGATACAAGTATCTAGATAATTTTTTAGATACTTTTTAGATAATAACAAATTATGCCTATTATTATACATGAAATGCTGTAAACACAATAATATTCATGTTCATAAAATAATGATAAAGCCAATAACTAAGCGAACAAGAGATGTCAACCCTGAACATGTTCTGTCACGTTGGCTCACTATTCTATTAACTTTTTAGAAGTCTTCTTTTATTTTGTTTTAAAAGAATTGCTTGGAATTGGGGTAACATCCACCAAAATATACGGCCTAAATTATACTTTGCATATGAATGTTATTGCAAAAAAGTCAATATACCTATTGACTACGAGACTTCAATGAAATTGCTCATTTCTTTTAGAGACATGATATATTATCACAAACAAATGTGATCAACTATTTAGCCTCTTTGCCGGAAGTAAATGTGCAACAGTCATTATTATATTGTAATTACTAATCTACTATACAACAGCATTATACAGGAACAGAATTGTATCCACCTGAATTACATGATTTTTAACCATATGAACTAGTAAAACTATTAAATTCAGTTGTAAGAATAAAAGTATCTAGAATTGTATCTATAGATACCTTCAAGTATCTATATCTAGATACATCTGCAAAGTTGTTTCTAGTATCTGTACCTAGATACATTTTAAGGGTGTATCTAGTATCTAGATACATTTTTAAGTATCTATACCCAGCTCTGGTTAAAACACACTTCCTTCACAGGTCTCACTGGCTCAACTACCTCCATTACACTCTCAAGGTGCTCTCTCAGCACTGCTGGGAAGACTTCCATCTCTTCTGATTCAATAATTTCAATCTCCTCAAACTCTTCTCTGTATACCAATTTAGTTTTTTCATTTCATACTTTCTCAATTCCTCCCTCATGCTGTTGGTATATATTAGTCCAGAATCCCTCCAAACAAGAGGCTGCTTCGATTTTTCCCAGCTGCTGCCCATTTTCATCATAAAGTACCATTTCCTTCTGTGTCTCTACCTTCTCCTTGCGTAATTTCTTTATGTTGATCCAAAGTAATTTTTCTCCCTTCCCCTTGTCAGCTCTTATTTGATTTGCCAAATTTATCTCATACTTTGTTATTTCTTCTCTGACCAATGACTGCACCCGACGGTTCTGTCTCCATTACTTATCCTCAAACTCTCTCCTCTTGTCTGGATTTCTCTCCTTAAGCTTAATCTCTTCTTTTATTTTCCAAGTTATCCACGGTTGCTCCTCTTTTACTTCTTCTCTGCATTGTCGTCTCTTGTATTGTTTCTTAAGTGTACCATCTGCAGCATCTCTTACAATAGTATTGAACTTTTCAATGGAGTTGACATCTCTACATACCACTATTTTCTTTACTTCATCAGCATAATGTCTCGGACTTAGTGCATCAGTAGCATAATATTCTACTGGTTCCTCTGTGTTATCTTTGTACATCACTCCAGAATACTTCATGTTAAATTTTACTTCGATTAAATTATGATCTGACACATCCATTTAAGTTTGTTCTTCATCTATCCTCATTGATATGAACTTCTGGTGCAAGATTTGATTTACAGGGACAAAATCTACTGCACTTGACCTGCCCCTCGCTTGCCACGTGTATACCCCAACACATCTGTCGTCCACGTTAAGCAGTACAAGGCCATATGTACACATCAATTCAACCACCATCCGCCCATTAATAATTAATGGGCGAATTAATGGATTAATATTCCCAGTACCGCAACAGCGAAGAAAATTTCCGTATTCCGTATTTCCGTATGTGTATTTCCACCTGTTGTTTTCAATGTAACAATCAGAATTTTGAAAATTGCTTTAGTGAGCAGAAGTGTGAATATTGCAGGTTCAAAATTATTGATACGGTTTATTATTTTTGTCTATTGAAGGTGTGGGTACTGTGTAATTTTGCTTTGAAGGTTTCCTAGACATATTTATTGATAGAACTTTGTACTCGAATGATGTTTTTGTAGTAATTCTGGTATTATTCCATTTCAGATAATTACTACATCATCTTTTCATAGAAATAAAAGACTATTGTGATGGTTAAAGAATATAATGATGATCTAAGGAAACATGCTGTAGCTTGTCATGTTAAGGAGGAAGACTATGATAAGGTTTCCTAAAGGTCAAAAACATTCCGAAGTTAGCAGTGTGAGCTATTATAAAGAAACATGCCAAACAAGGTTATGAAAACAACAATATAGGACGTGGAAGAAAAAGCAGAGGGAAAGGTTGTTAGATATTCTAACCTAATCTCAAGGGCGACTACAAAGGATATTGTAGATGGTCAGTGTGACCTTTGAGCTAATTTATCTCGATACACAGTCGAAAAGGTTTTGAAAAGAGTTGTGAAAGACCCCATTACTCATGGTTGTACGTCTTGAAGCAAAGATAGATTTCGCAAAACGTCACATTGACAAATGTATTGCCATTTGGAAGCCATTTTATGGTCGGACGAAACAGAAGTCGAGCGCTTTGGGCATAATAGTGTTTCACATGTTTACAGGAAATCCCACTAAGCCTTTTCACCCATGAACATGGTACGAACAGTGAAGCACGGTGGCGGAGGTTTTATGTTTTGTGGATGTTTTGCTGCTTCTAGACCAGGACGACTTGTGAAGGTCAACGGTATTAAGAAAAAAAATATGTAAAAATTTTGAATAACTTGAAAGAATCAGCAAAGGAACTGTAACCTGGTCGACGGTGGTGCTTTATGCAGGACAGCGACCCAAAATATTCAACTAGTTTGAATAGGGAGTGGCTGGAGAACAATGACCTTAATGTTTTTGAACTGGCCATCCCAGGGTCCAGACCTAAATCCATTAGAGAATCTTAGAAGGATATATTGAGACTGAGAGTAATGGAGAAAAAACAAACAACCTGACTCAATTAGAGGAAATTTGTATGTATGGAATAAAATTTATACCACAGAGTGCTTGAAGCTGGTGGAAAATTATGACAAAAGACTGGAGCAAGTCCTTGAGGTTAAAGGTCATACAATAGATAATCAAGAATAGGGTACCATAAACAGTGAACTTGTGATTTTTTTTTTAATTTAATTCATAACTTCTTTTTTTACTTACACTTTTCGGAATATGACTAATGCAACGGAAATAACAGGTGGAAATACATACAATTGTATGTTGTTGACTCATTTCAACCTCATTCACGTGATTTTAAGACCAATGTGTGTGTATTTTATTGCACCGTGCCATTAATTTGCTCATGAAGTACACCTGAAATTTCCCCACAAACCACAACGGTCTCATCTCACACCGCTCATTGGCTTCCTGGCGATCTTATATGATACAAAACTACCCAGACAATGACTACGTTTCTTAAGTATTTCGAAACATTACCGTCATTAGTAAATAAAATAAATATATATCCTTTACTAGCTGCCCATGATAGCATTAGGTGGTACACAATTTACTATAAAGTAGCTTTTCGACAGCGCAACAAAGAAAACAAAGATGAGAAGCAGCCGTAGTCTGATATCTTATACCGCATTGCGCCCTATTTTTTTGCCACTCTCTCACAAGAGTATGCGCTACCTTCGTGCTTAGGTGGTTACATTTTAGATCGTTGTAGTAAGGGCCAATACTGATTATTTTATTTTTTTTAGTAATGAGTTGATGGATTTTTCAATCTCTACTTGCTGGCTGAGGGTGCATTGTTTGCTTCTGACTTGGAAATTGTCAGTGTACATACCTATTATAGATGAAGAAATATCAGACTCACACTGGTAGACCTTGGTATATTCAAAAGTTGTCGAAATATATCATTACTAGAGTGCCCGCGCTGTCACAAATGGCAGCGAAGGATTTGTGATGACCCCTCTTCATTGGTCATATTTATCCTATTATTGCTACGGCTGAACAGCGTCAAACTTTCCTTCTGTGACACTCAGAGAAGCATTTTTTCCAACAGTCGATATTGCCTTATAATAAATGCTGAACTCTGTACCCAGGATACTCGATGCTGTTATATAACTAGGAAGTTCTTTTCTCTAGTGAAATGTTGTTCTGTTGAAAGAACAACCCAAAATGGAAAAAAAAAATATTTGCTACCAAGAATTCTCATTTTCTTTACCCGCGTTCTGACCGCTGAAGAATATCTTACAATTTGTTTCGATGATTATACAGTCTACAAAAGCATCAGCGTAAACTCAGGGCAGCCGAAGCTTGGATGAACGAAACCTCAGAGGAGTGTAAAGTACGAATCACGATGCAAGAGAGTACTTACATGAGAAAAGCTGCATGGCATATATCTGCATTGAGTGGACTTCATCGTTGGAAAGGAAAGAACTGCATTCAGATCTACGTTTTCGTCATATGCAATCTGGTATATTTTCTATCTATCAGATTTCAATGAAGCAAACAGGAATAGGTTTCGGTGTATGGAAAAAGTAATAAAATTCAAATTCTATAACCGCGCCAAGCAAAGCCGAAAATAGCTTCATTATTTCGATACTACTGGCCCGAGTCATCTTTATAAATGACGGCAAAAAATTAGTATTACAGAAAAAATACACAGTCCTTTTTGCCGGGCTTGTCAATTGAATATTCATTATTCTGCCTGAAATACTTGATACCTACGTTTTGGTGCAGTCAAATAGCATCTTTTGCAAGACGGCGTGACACTGGGTAACACTGTGAGGGTAACACCGGCGTCTGATTGCAACGTATACGGCCCTTACTTCTCCTGGAAGAATTTCTTCCACCGGTGTCTAATTGTAACCCATCCTGATGTTCCCCTTAAGGAATTTCTTACTACCTTATTCATATAGAGCATGACAAGAAAGATAAAAATAAATAAATAAAAACACGTCGTGAATTATTATACAGTACTGATCATGAACTGTTTCAGGCTTGAAATGCATTCAGATAAAGGGATGAGGATTTCAGCTATGCCAGCTTCTGCAACGTACAAATCAATCCACATGAGAACGTAACTTAGTTAAAAAATCTACAGCCCGGCCAATTTTTCGCCTATTTCGTTAAGAGGGAGACGAAACATATAAAGATATAAACAATTAAACACACGGCGGTGCTTATTATAGTTATTATGGTGTTTGATTGGTAACACGTAGGAGAGCATCAGATTGTGTTTCTAAAGCTATATACCTGCATTATGTTGCCTGTGTTTCCGAGAGATTGAGGATGTGCTCAATTGAAAGCCAAAACTAAGCCTTCGTGGTTTGACTTTTTCGAAACTTCAGGCTGGTGTGCTGGCTTTGATCTCCTGAATTGGATTTCAGTTTAACCAAAACTCAATCTTATCTTATTTTGCAAACTAGAGTTTTCAACCGGCCACATGTAATCGCTTTGCTTTTAATACTTGCAACGAAATTCGTAGTGGCAAGAGCCAAAACTTCTGTCTGAAGTTTCCAACAAGTCAAGCCTTGAAGGCCTCATTTCGACGCCCAATCGAATATGCTCTAAGTCTTGCAAGTGTTAGGAGAGGAATTCTACTTATTAAATTTGATTGCAGAATTCGATACCATTTTAAACTCAAGGTCAGAGCGAAGACAATTGATCTAAAATACATTTTTATTAAAATTTGGTTCGAACGTTTCGACCCTAAAGGTCATCATCAGCAATCTGAAATAACAAACATAAACAAATGATGCACTGGTATTTTCAAAATATGCTACTATTCTAAAAACATACATCACAGTTTAGAAAAGTCAACTAATGGGGAGCTATTTTCAAGGGGTAAGATGACTGCAAGTCGTTGAGGTTTGGACTGAGCTTAGAAATGACTAGTGACTCCAGCATTCGGAGGTCGGAACAGGAATTTGCAGAACCAAGGATAGAAAAGTTTTCAAAAAAGATAGGGGTATTGCACTGTTCTGCATGCTTACAAATTGCTGAATGTGACGGTGTGGTTAAGGGATTCCCTGTTCTAAAACTCCTCCCCATATGCTCAAACACTAACCCTCAGCGCGCGCGTGGAAGATCCAACGTACGCAGACCTACACGATGGGCAACAGTATTGGTATACAATAGAGGAGAGCATATGACAGGTAGCTTATCTTTATACGAAAACATTGTTTCACTTCTAAAATTGTTCACTAAAATATAAAATACTTATATGATAGTGATATCAAATCGGTTTTTAATCTCTCCGACTGGGGGCCGAAGAAATGGAACGCGACAAAAATTTTCTTTTTCTCTGCGGTCAGCACTACAGTTTTGGGAGAGAACTCACAGTCTAAGAATTTCTTAATGAAGTCATGAACTAAATACAGCGGATACCCATTTCTCACAAAATAATCCTATAGAAAATCAAATTCATTATGCAAGATAAGTAATCGGAACAAATTTTATATGCACGAAAAAATATAGTCTTAATGCTATTAATTTTAAAACTGAAGGTACAGAAACTAAAATAGCTGGAACCCAAGCCAGTAAAAGTGATTTTTCTGTATATAATTGTGCTGAAACTATCACCGTTACGTTGTAGTAGGCAATCAAAAAATGCAACTTTCTTATTCTCTTCTGTCTACAAAGTAAATTTGATGTTCTGATGTTTAGCATTCAGGTAGTCTAAAAACATTGTCTGTCTTTTTCTGTGTGTCTGTCGCCAAGATAACTCAAAATAATTCGGACATATTTCAACGAAACTTATGGAAAATGCTGGACATGTTAATAGGAACAGATGATTTACTTTTGGTTAAGATCCGTTGATCGCTTTGCTTTGTTACCATGCAAAGCAAGGATCTATACCCCCAGGTCCGCCTGGCAATAGGGGCGGCAGTCACTATGGACATGTGGGTGCTTCCATGGATGAACCTCCCATGGCCTTGTCTTCAGAAAATGGAATGCCACTCGACGCTGCAGGAACCGTTTTTTCGACAGTTGTGGTCTCGCCCCGCCATGAATATGGCTAGCACCCCCCACCCCCTATGGAAGTTTTCGTGGCTACGCCACTGCATGGCCTTGCAGCTGACTGCGTGGAAATAGCTTAGAATAAAATAGAAAAGAAGAAAGTAGAAGAAAGAGTCTCGATTGCGCTTTCTAGGCGTCCACATACTTGTGGTGATGACATTCAATTGATAATATGTGAGCCCGGCCATAATGCCGAGCAGTCCTCCGGGCTGTAGGAAAACTGAGGAATTTATTTGCATCCGACCCCCCCTCCCCCTCCAGCCAAACTCGAAGTTTGGTTACGGCGCTGTATCCTATATGCAATTATTGATACTCGCTTAACTGTCGCCTTACATTGTAAATATCTAGTCTTATTTCGGTGCAGTGCAATGAACTCACCTTCTCGAACTAAATGCCTACAGCTAGTTTTTTTTTTTTTTATTGTTAGCAATAACATATGGACTCATGCCGTAATTTAGCATAGGTGGCACCCTCAGAGGAAATTTGTTTTTATTTCCTTAACTTTTGTTCATCAAATTCCGACTCGGACATGTGACAGCAAAGTTCAGAGGAAAATTTGTCTACAATAAGAGTAATTTTCGTAAGATCTTCCTGATTTGTGCTACATTCGGATGCTATTTTTCATCGAAATAAGGAGAAAGTTTCTAAACAGGTTTGGGTGCTACACAAACGCCATGGGGTCAGCAGGTGCGTTCTGAGTGTATTCGACGTTGGATTGGCTGGTGTTGGGACGATAACCCACAAACTGCAACGTGGCTAGAAATTCTGCTGCCATTGATAGAAAGTAATCACATTGGAAAATAATGTACAGGTAGTCTTCGATACACAGTATGCGATGGAAAGGTTCTTAGAAATGGGAAACTGTATCAAGGAAGGGACTTGGACCATATCTTTTGGCTACTCACAATTATTGTTTGCTGCAGTGCTAGAGAAAGGAACCTGGAGGTGTCTGAAGCCGCGTCTACACGACGATCTTTTTCGTCGAAGTTTGTGATCGCGGAGAGATTTCGATCGCCAAACACACGAGGAGAGCCTTCGAAGTCCGTGATCTTTGATCGCCGACAGTGCTGTAAATCACGATCAAAAATCGCGATCACAAAAAGTTTGCAAACTATGTTTTGTTCTGTAAATGGATGTATCTATTTTACATATATTTAGTAATTAATGCATAATTTTCTATTGAAATGTGCCCACTTAGCGAATTTTATTTATGTTTGATTCGAACTTCTGTACTGCGAGAAGCATTTGGCAACTACGTGTTGCCAATTAGTAATAACTGTAGCATAGTCCTCAAATTACGTCTGTACCTTTTTTTTTTTTCATTAGTAAAAGCTACAATGGAGCAAGAGTTCCGTTTTATTGAAATAAACGCATGTACACAGTGTGAATTGCAGTAGAAATTGAAAAAATTTATAAATAAAAAAATGAAAAATTATTGTTCTATCTTGTGCATTTCTGCATTTGAGCGATGCCAGTGAATGAATGTTTAGCTATACCTTTTGCCAGTATACATAAAGTTTAGCCCGCCAATCAGCATCTACAACTACAATAAATATCTGACCGTTAATGTGAGGGTGGAATATCGAATAATAGTAATGGAATGCCGAATTTGCGTTTAGTGACCTTGAATTGATCGTGGCTTCTGTTTTTGAAGCCGTTATTATTATTATTAAAATTTCACGCTTGAGCTCCAACGGACACGTAATACAACCCAAAAGAAGCATTTGCAACACCGGGAAGCCCAAAATGCTGCTAAAGGAAATCCAGCAAAAAAACATCAACAGCCGACTTAGAAGCCTGCAGGCCAACACGACCAAAAGCCGATGCAGGCAACAAATTCCAAACTTTAGCCGACCAGGGCACGAAGCACCGACAGAACTGATTAGTTCGACATATGACAGCCAGCCTCCAAAGTGAAAGAGTGCG
>LQNS02276866.1:23772074-23784166 GCA_001587735.2 Parhyale hawaiensis
CATCCACTCCATTTTTTTCCCACAGCGTTAACTCTAGCAATATGTTATTCGTCTTACATTCTCACTCCGAGGTCTCTTAAAACTGTCTTTCTTTCAATTTCAAGTCCATCGCTGGTGGTATATTGCGTGGATTAATTGTGAAGTAGTGGAACGTTTATGTCGAAAACCGTGTTGTTTTGATGTGAGTAGTTCATTACTCTCTAGATGGTGCACTAGGTGTTTACGGAACACCCTTTCAAACGTTTTCATTNGGCTTTTGGGATTGGGGTAATGATTGCGTGTTTATAGGCGCTTGGTATAACACCATTGTCCAATGATTTACGCCACATGATGTAGAGCGGGTAAGAAATGCTTAGCTTGCACATTTTAAGGATTTTTCAGAAATATCATCTGGTCCTGAAGCACTGTTTCCGCTAATTTCATCGATGGCTAATTCAATGCTTAATTGTGTGAATTCAAAATGTAAAATACACCAATGACCCAATTTTTGGGATGATCGCAAAGTTCGTTTGTGCGTTTGACTATTATATTTGTCTCAGTATTGGTTAAAACACAACTCAAAAAGTTACAGATGGATCTTCAAGAAATTACAGAAGCTGTTATTACTGCCCAGGGGGCACAAATGATCGAATTTTGGTGATGACGAAGAGAAAACCCTCGTTTTAGGATCAACTTAGCCAACGGTAGCAAAAATTCAAATTGGCTCTGAAACCATAATTTTCTTTGCATAAACTCCAAAATCTAATCATTTGTGCCTTTTCATATTAATAACAGCTTGTTCAATTTTTTTCAAGATCCGTTCATAACTTTTTGAGTTATATTGTTAACAAACGTTATGACAACTATGCGTCAAACATACAAACAAACCAACCGATCTGCACCCAAATTTGATCATTTATATCTTTTACCATTACTAACAACTCCTATTAGTTTCATAAAGATCAATTCATTACTTTTTGAGTTATTGTGACAAACGAACAAACGGACCATTACCAAAATTTGATCATCTACTCTTTGTTATACACCTAACAACTTATGTTAATTTCATCAAAATCCATCCATAACTTTTTGAGTTATGGCATCGAGAAAAATGACAGAGACAAACAAACAAACGGATCGACATATCTTCACTAAAAGTTAATCATCTGTTCCTCGCAACATATCTAACAATCCCTGTAAATTTCATCCAAATCGGTTCATAACTTTTTGAGTTATCTTGGTGACAGAAAAACAGACTGACAGATAGACAGAGAGACAAACACGACGAAAACATAACCTCCTTGGCGGAGGTAACTAGTATTTCTAGTCATAAGACATAAACACTTTTTAATAATGGGCCCTTCTTCTTATGATACACATTTTTTTTCAATTTTCATCGAAATTCGGTAAAATCTAAATGGGCCCCTTGGAGGATCAGGACCGGCGGATCCCCAACGCCCCCCTTAGCTACGCCTATGACCATATGCCTCAAGTTTCTTCCATTCTGACCGCAGTGAATTCTTCAAAGGTGAAAGTTGCACGATATTCTTGGTAAAACTGTTTCTCAGGGTCAGGCAGCCAGGTAAAGAAACGACTGCCTAGCTCATTCCGCCATTGCGTGTTTGTCAAGGCACTTGTTCCCACCAACTGGAAGGTCAAGGTCCGACTACAACGGAAGCTACGCCCAGTACGAATACAATGCAACATTTTCCTACCAATTTTATCAAAAGGCAATAAAGAAGCTGTTCTTGAATGAGAAGGTAGAAGGTGGCTACTTCGTGGAAGCAGGAGCGCTCGATGGCATCTATGCTTCCAACTCACTGGTGCTGGAGAGGCGGTTAGGCTGGCAAGGTCTGCTCATAGAGCCTGACAAGGACATGTTTGGGCTTCTGCTTAAGCGGAAAAGGACAAGTTGGGCGGTCAACGCTTGCATCTCTCCATTCAACTACCCATACCAGGTGGGGTAATTAACTTTGCAGAATTTTGAATGAATTTTCGTAATCACTATTACTACTACTCCGTCAAGGAGGTTATGTTCTTACCTGAGTTTTCCTGTTTGCCATAAAAAATTCAAAAAGTTACAGACGAATCTTCATAAAATTCACCGAATTGTTGGGTATGCACGTGACCTGAGCGTAATCAGGCCGACCCCATTGTCCGGCCGCTGGACACCTTTTTGTTCGTATGAGCCAGCTTTGGGTTGGGGCTCTGGGTAGCCCTTGAGTTGGAGGAAATGCCACTCTAAAGGCGGATGAGACCTTCATGGTCCGACGGCATCCCTGAGAGGAGATAAACAGGCGGGTGTCATAGCTGGTACTTAATCTTCCACAGTCTGCTCCTCTCTCTTCCTTCAGGTAGTACCACCTGATGGTTTTTTTCTTTCTTCTCTTCTTTTCGGCCATAGCCCGTACTGGTGGTGGCAGGGTCTGGGGCAGGCAGTCGTAGGTATCGTGACTGTCGAATTGTTTGTTGCCTAGTTGATGAAGTCCTCTGCTCATTGATGGTGCTTGTCTTTCTGTTCTTTTTTTGTGCCCCCGATAGTTCGCTACCCGGATGTGGAGCTTCACCCTGGTCCTCGTGGTTATGGTGCTCGCTCCTGCCTCATCTTGTGTGATAAAGTTCTTGGTCTCTATGCTAATTTGACCGAGCTCTCTGTAGCCTCTTCTAATAATGATCTAGGGCCATGCTCGGAGACGCTCGTCTCTAGCGATTGTCGTGTTTCTGAGCTGATTATCCCGAATTTTGAAAGCCAATATTGCGGTTGCGAGACTGTTACCCTGGATTTAGAGGTCTGGCTGCCTACGTTCGAAAATATGTCGTGTCTAGTCAGAGTGGATATGAGTGTCCATGTTGTGAGCTGACGGTGCTTTGAGTTTGTGGCTCATTTAGGAACTTATATTTATTTTCAGTGTATCGCAGCCCATTACTGATGATAAGGTTTTTATTTTCTCTTGGATGCAATGGCTAGGATTCAGTCATCGAATAGACATTCTACTTTTGTTTTATTGGGCGATTTTAATTGTCTCTATGTGAAATGGTTAGGCTCTTGGAGGACCGATTGCCATGGCCATGCAGCCTTCGATTTCGCGACTGCCTCCAGTTGTGAGCAGTTGGTCGACGGACCCACACACTTGATGGAAGGTGTTTTTGATCTCCAATTGACTGATGTTACTAATTTGGTTGGAGTGTCAGTATCGTCTCCCATTGGGTCCTGTGACCATTGTGATCTCTGCGATGTTGCAAGTTCGTCAACGGGTCCCCGGAGTCACTGTTAGGCGTAAGGTATTTTTGAAGTCGAGAGTGAATTAGGACGCCGTTTCTGGCGCTATCCTTGCGCTCCCTTTGGGTGTTGTGAGAGTCTCCTGATCCTAAGTCTGCTTTAGGTCGGCTTTTCCCTGACACTGTGCGTGCCTATGTCCCTTCCCACTTCATTACGGGCAGGTCATGTGATGAACCTGGTTTGATGATGCCTGTAGAAGGGCGCACCAGTTGAAGCGAGAAGCATATACCCGTTGGCGTACAAGCCGGTCTGCTGCTGACTTTCAGCGTTCAGGGAACTGCAGCGTCAGGCTAGTGCTACTTATGAGGAAGCTGAAAGGGAGCATAATTTGAGGTCCAGGGAGTTGTTAGCTTCGTCTGTTAGGGCACAGAAGTGGTGGTCCACCTTGAAGAGCGCTGTGCTTGGTGCGAGCTCTTCAGTCCCCCCCATTTAATAAGTGTTGTTGGTGCTCTTGTGCGCCCTGTTGCCCATCGGGACCCTTTTTTGCTCTACTTTGATGGGAAGCTGAGCCCGGACCGAGTGCGCATTCTTTCAGCGTGTGACTCTGAGCCAAGGTTCTCCGGTTTCGCTTCCAGATCTTCGGAAGTACACCGCCTTCTTATTGAACTCGACCTCTATGGGGGCACTGACCCATCGGATATGTTTCCTTTCATTCTTCGTCGGGTGGCTGATGTGCTCGCAGCCCCACTCGCTTCGGTGTTCCGTCAGATGTTACGGCTGGGCTGTTTTCCGAAATGCTTGCGTGTCGCTCATGTGACTCCGGTTCCGAAGGGCTCTGTCCCTTTTCGAACCTCTGGATATAGACCCATCTCGATCACTCCTGTTCTGTCGAAAGTTCACGAGAGGTTGGTAGGGTCGAGGTTGGGTCGCTTTCTTGAGAAGCAGGGGGTCCTCCCACCAACACAGTAGGGCTTTCGTAAGGGCTTGGGAATTTGTGATGCCCTGCTTTCATATTTCAGCTGGCACTTGATATGGGTCATGAGGCAATTCTGGTCCAGCTTGATTTCAGTGCTGTTTTGATCGCGTGAATCACCTTGGGTTGCTCAGTAAGCTAAGATTGATGGGTATTGGTGATTTAATTTTCGCGGTTATTAGTCAGTTTCTGTCTTGTAGACACCAATGTGAAGTTGTTGATGGCAAGAGTAGCAAGTTCTTGGATGTGGTTTCTGGTGTCTTCCAAGGTAGTATTCTGGGCCCCTTGTTGTTAATCGTATATACAGCGGATCTCTTTGATCATGTTAATTATTTGTTGGTTACGCTGATGATGTTACTTTGCTGGCTGTTTGCGAGAATCCTAGTAATAGGTTGGAGGGTTCAGTATCCACTCAGCATGATTTGGAAGTGATTGACTCTTGGTGTTCTAGGTAAGGGATTAGGCGGAATGAAGGCAAGACTAAAACCATGCTCGTGCCAAGGTCACGTATAGTGAGACCTGCTTTTCCAGTACCCATAATGGATGGTGTGTCACTTCCTGTGGCTTATGATTTGGCAATCTTGGGTGTCAGTTTTGATCCAAAGTTGACGTTTGAGCCCCATATCCGTTCAGTTGCGTCATGAGCATCGCAGAAAATTCGTCTCATGCGACATGCTTGGACGGTGGTTGCTTCGGTAGAGTTGACACGTCTCTATTTTAGTTGCTACGTCCTTCCATTTTTTGAATACTGCTCCTTAGTCTGTGGTTCTGCTCCTGATTGTCATCTGAGTTTGCTTGACAGAGTGGTTCGTCGATGTGCGTTCATGCTGGATGGTGTTGTACCTTGTGATTGGTGCATCATTGCAGAGTTGATGGGTTCTGCTTTCGCTGTAAAGTATTTAGTGGCCCTAGTCATCCACTAGCAACTTTTCTTCCAGAGCCATTTCCTCGGGTTAGTATACTTGGAGCACTGGTGCTCTTCATGAGTTTGCCTTGGAACAGGTATGTTGCCGTACAAGCCAGTATTCTCCTTCGTTTTTTTTTTTTTCATCATATATCAAAGTTTGGAATGGTAGTGATGGCTCTGCCTATGCTGGTGCGAATATTGGCAGCTTTCAGATATTTCTAAACTGAGCTATTCTGTGATCATTAATCTTCTCTTTCCTATTTTTTTCTTTGGCTTGCTAGGCTGGTTGCTTGGGGGTTTGATAACGTTATGGAGTTTCCTCCGTTCTCAAGTCGCCAGTCTAGTGCATCTTAATACTAATAATAACAGATTTATTTTAATTAACTTTGGTGTATACCTGTTCAACGATTTGTTTGCTTTTTATCTTACAGTTTTTTTTCTTGTAAAACAATTCAAACAGTCATGAACCGAGTTTTATGTGATGCGTTGCTGTGGAGTGACTGGGAATATTACTGATAAATTTTCGAGATCTGTCAGCCTGCTGGGTCTATGTTTGTCTTAATGTTTGTAAGTAGTATAACTCATAAATTTATAGGCGAATCTTCTTGAAATTAACGGAAATTGTTAAAAATTTTATATGTACAATTGAACAAGTTTTAAAGATAATCGGCTCTTCGCTTGCGCGTTTGTGTCGGATGGATCCTCGAGAAATCTCCAGGATTACTTGAAATATCAAAAGGCACAACTGACTAAATTTTGCTGATGATAGAAAAATCCTGGTTTCGGAGCCAATATGAATGTCTGGTTGATATATTGTAGTGCTCGAAGAAGATATTAGCTCTCAGAGTGTATGAGTATGTGAGTAGAGTAATGGATGGGTCAGATCAGATTTGGTGTTATTACTTAGCGCAATGTTTTCAATTTGCAGTGCAATTGTTTTAAGTTTGCAATCCGATGGGTTGACCCGTTACAGTTTGTTTTAATTACACTTGCAATTTTGGTCCCTCTTAATGAGGACCTAGGATGATTCTCATCAGTTTGTCAATGTTGTTACGTTGATAAGTAAACAAATTTAGCTAGAAAGTCAAGTTGGATGCATCATTGATCTCTAGAACATTAAATATAAGTCGACAAAATTAAAATTTAACGTTTCGGGATGAAAATTACATCTTCAGAAAAACTTACAAACTAGCAACCTATCAATAAAAATCTTTTATTATCAAATCTATTAGGGGAGCATGGGTGTTGTCGGAAAGAAGAGCATTTCATACAGAGATCCAGAGACTAAAACAAATTTGGCAAACTGCAGTTATCCTTAAGCATTGGTTGAAAACGTCATTTCCTGAGAATTGAATCATTGCTTAACGACGGTTTCTGCAGAGACTGGTGAAAATAATTAGTTAAACTTTACGTACAGTTCGATAATATTTCTTCATTCATCGCCGACAGAAAAACCCTTCTGAATATCATTCATAGGCATGTAAAACCCATCAACAATAGTAGGTACTTCCGTCGAGCTAGTGCCCTATTTCAAGCAATAAAAACTAGGTTCATGTTTTTCTACCAGGCCTACTAAGCTCGCCGCTGATAGGGCTGCAGTCGTGTACCGTTCCAATTGTTCTGAGGATCGCTGTAACGCGACCTATGTAGGGTACACGACGAACGCCCTCATTAAGCGATCTAAGCAGCACAGATACAATCCTAGTAGCATAAAAGCACATCTTTCCAATGACCATCACATGAATGTACCTTCAGCAGAAACCACGATCTCAAACTTTTCTATCGTGTTCAGGCATCATAGCATCACTGATCAAAAAATAGCAAAAGCAATCGTCATTAAAAAGGAAAATCCGTTTAAAAATGCCATACGATCAGGGGTTTAGTATTCTAAAGCTGTACTAGGAGCATCATCAGAAGACCGAGCCTGTATAAAAGGGCTCACACGTGCGGGTGACCGCCATTTTGATCGTAATGCTGGTGGCGTTAAGATGGATGTGCCTGAACTCTGTCCGTAGTACAGATTTATGCAATGTGTCTGTCCGTACTAATTACGTGTATTTTGTGAAATTAGTATTACAATTATGAATCTTAATTCACACAACTTGTGAATTACGTGTTTTTCGTGCAATATTATCATTTACCACGTAGGTTTTTTGCAATAGCATTGCGCTTTAGAATGAGAAACTTGCAAATTAGGTGTATTTTGTGCAATATTATTATTTTCTTGGAACCCAGTCATGTTTATGCGATATACTAAATATTCTATCGTATTTTACAGATGACATTGCTGACTTTTAATCCTCATGATGGCCAGTGTTTTAGGCCGAAACGTCGAGCCAATTTTTAATATAGTGACTCTTGCAATAACAAAGTTTTATTCTCGCATTATTTAAAAAAAAATGACCAGTGAGTGTCTTTATAACTTCAGGAAGGTGGAGAAAGCTTTTAAACCTAACTGCAAAGTAAATGTTGATATACAATTCCTAGAATTATTTTCATAAGTGAACCTGCAATAAAGCCCGGCACGTACTTTATTTACGCTATGCATTAAAATATTGGAGCATATCTCTGACAGCGTAGAGTAAATGAAGATCAATATCATTTTCACTTCGCTTAAAGATGGACCTTGACGCGTTGCGGTCAAGGTATGGTGTACTCTATGACTTAGTTTATTGATCCAAATGCGGCTCTTTGCGAAAACAGGAACTCAAGTGTTCTTTATATGACCAATTACCACCTGCATAACTAAGCAAGTTCTGGGCACTAATGCATTCTTGCACAATTTTCAGGGTATATTGCGCAAGTTATCGGTAGCTGTGGATAAAGAGGGCTTTGGCTTCAGCTACAAATCCATGAACGGACTGATGGAATATCGCGATAATTACAGTCTTTTGAGTGATATCATATACCAAGAAACGCTGTGTCTTCCCATCAGGAGTATCCTGCTAGCAGCAAATATTTCTCGTATTACACTATTCTCGCTTGATGTTGAAAGTTGGTTTCTTCGCACAACGTGCGTAAATTCATTTTTCAATGTATTTTATTTCTATCCTCTCGCTCTCTACACTGCGTTGTCGCTTTTTAGCATATTCGTTCGCAAATCCCATGCATCATTAGTATGTAATTGTCTATTAAGCATTTCGTTTACGTCAAACAAAATGACTTTCATGTATTATCTTGTAGGCTAGCTCTGCATTCAAGGAAGTAGCTTACGAAACGATGCACTTTCGAGCATGTTCGACTTGACCCCAAAACTAGGCCTTCGAGGATTTAGTAAATCAAAACTCCCCTCATGCGCGCTGGCTTCGACATGCTGAACTGAGTTTAAGACTTTAACCTCTAATCGGTTAGACATGAGACTTCCAGAAACTCAATCTTAAAACGGAGTTTCTGCTAGTTCAACGTAATCGCGTCGCTTCCAACACTTGCAACACAACTCTAAGGGACGAAACCAAAGCTTCTGTCTGAAGTTTCGGACTAGCAAATTCTCGAAGGCTTAGTTTTGGAGCCAAAACGAACAAGCCATAAGACTCTAGATTTCTTTAAGTTATTGTAACTGAAAAATTAAGGAGTTTTGGGCATTTTATCACTGGTGTTAAGGGGGTCGTTTACAAATTTTGGAATTTTCTCTATTATTGGTCCGATCTTACTGAAATTTTCCCATAATATGTAGAACTGAAAAAAACACTATTTATTCATGTAACTTTTTTCGTTTAGGCCTTAGTTTAAATATAATATATGTATATATATAGCTAATTAAGGGTTTAGACGTAAATAAGACCGTTAGGTGTAATTTTCTCCCATAAGGTGTAATCTAACGTCCAATGAATCCTTACGTGTAAGGTTAGGTTAGGGCCAGGACTGGTTCTGCTAACGTTCCTAGTAAGCTTCCTCCCATGTAATAAGCTTCAAACTACATACCAATTCACCTTAAAAACCTCAAAACACCATAAAAACCCTCAAAATCCCACATTATTGCGGTAAAACACTTAGAAAACGAACTGAACCAGTCCTTGCCTGGAACCTAACCTTACACAGGCCAGCTCATTGGAAGGCGTTCTCTAGTAGGGGTGGTCGGTCGGGGATAGGGACGGATCAAGCCAAAAAACGGCATGTTTTGAAAGTTTATCGGTCGAGAAACGTACGATGAAAATCCCGTGGACTACTGGCCGTTCGGTGTAATAGTCAAATTACACCTAACCGTAAGCGACGACAGCTAATGTAGGCGTTAGTCAGACATGCCTACAGGTAAACCCTTAGATCGCTATGAATGAATGAATAGAACTGCCTCAGTTTTTATGCTAGAATAAAAACAAAGACAGTTTTAAAATCCTTGAAAAATTCCGTACAACAATTACGTTTTTTTTTTCTTTTTCGTTTTCTATTGACGTGAAACTTTAGATGGGTGACTGAACTCTTTCAGTCACCCATCTAAAATCTCATGTCAATAGAAAACGAAAAGGAAAAAAAAAGCGTAATTATTGTAGGGAATCTTTCAAATATTCCAAAACTGTATTTGTTTTTATTCCAGCATAAAAACTGAGGTAGTTCTATTCTTTTTTAGTCTGAAAATGTAGATTTTTCAATAGAGGCAATTTTATGTTTTGTTTTGTTATGAAATGCAGTATTTCCAAAGGAAATGCCCCTGGTATGTTTCATTTATAGTGCTGCTAGCCCCCTAGAAATTTGGTGTGCAATAGCCTTTGGTATACTGATGATTTTGCAGCAAAAAAAAAAAAAAGGCAAATTTGGATCCCCTGTGGACCCATTCCCCCCCCCCCATTATTTTGGGGGGGTTTTAGTGCCACTAGCCCCCTAAAACTTAGGACGTAATCCTGAAGACACTTTTTGAGCAAAAAACAGAAAATTGATATTTATGACCATTTTCGCCCAAACGATCCCCTTAATCGATTTGAGTTTTTCTTACCATAGCTGAAATTTGTCCATACAAAAAAGAAAAAAAAACAACACCCGGTATATCTAATTAATATATTTTTTTCAAGTTTTGGGTTACTTTTTTTGGACGTTTATCAATAAAATGTTCAGTGCAAAATTTGAAGTTGCCCCAAAGAATTTTAGGCAGTAGTTTCCTGACGCATGTTGAACTTAGCACCAGTACTAAGTCATTTGCTATTCTAAGCACTGAACAAATGGTGCGGTATAAGGAAAGCAACATAACCGCACCGAACAATTTCCTAGGCGATAATGACAAATTTTCTTTGGCAAATCCTCTATTTCTAGTCCGTTATCTATGACACAAATATGTGGGGAACTCTTCTAGACAAAAAAAAAGATTTTTTTTTTTTTGGGGGGAGGCATGACTGGATTGGGCCGTATCTCAGGAAACTTAGTGCAGACACGTGACGTCGAAAAACGTGAGTTAAACTCCGGTACTTTTCCCAATTTCCCCATTGAAAGCAAGTTATTTAAAGAAAACGGACAGGGGTCTGGGGTCTCGTTCTACAGTTATCGAGCTTCCAATGTGGTATTAATGTTAAAAGATACATAAAACTTTGCTTTGCAGAAGAACGAAATTTTTTCTCCAGTTCTCAAGTAGCTCTTGAGTGAATTAAAAAAAAAATAGAAAATGGCTGTCGCCCATGGCTTCGCCACGCCACCCCTTCCTCTTCTTTGTTTCTCCCACTTAGCTCTCCGTTGGCTGCCTAAGACTTCGCCTTTGAATTCATCTGATGTAGAGCTACTGCTCAGAGAGAGGGAAAAATGGATTTTGACAATATGAAAGTTTTCGTAGATGGTCCTCTTAAGCAATAGAGGTGAGGAACTGGAATGAATTATGATGAAAGGGTTAAGAATAGGTCACGGATATGTAATTGACCTTGGAAGTATGTTGCAAGGCTCATGGTGAGGTTAGACCGGGAACACATTGAAGCAGCAAGCGACATGCAACGCAACAATTTAAATTCGTTGCTTGAAAAAATGCAACTGCGAGCACTGCTATCAACTGGCCGCACTACCGCAGCACAGATCGCATGTCGCACCGTCTTCCAACGCTGCTTGCTACAAATTTTCATGCGATTCGACAGCAGGCGCTGCGCTGATTCGGCTCTACTCTGGAGCCATATTTCAATACTTGTTGCCAAATATTCTATGCTTAATAAGAAAAATTGAAAACTGTTAAACGATCTAAATATATATCCTTTGTTGTCAAGGGTAGACGAATCCTGCTCTTACGAACACATAGCTAAGGAATATTTTAACGTACCTAGCCAGCTGTGCGGAAGGCATCATCAAAGAACAACGGTTGATGAACAAAGTTTTGGCGATACCTGAACAAGTCTAAGAAATCAGATATACTCAGTGTTGAATAACTATTATTTGGGTCATATATAAATACTTTTACAGATTTTTCCTCACAGAATTTACGTTCTTACAAAAAAACTGCTAGCATCACAGCTGAAGCAGTCAAAGAAATACGCGTTGGTAGTGAGGCAGTATGGAAAGATGCCAGGTGCCGACACACTCTCAGTTCAAGAAATAAAGTTAACTTCTCTAATTAAATTCTCATGAAGTAAAGAACGCAACAGTTGCGTTCTTTGCTTCCTGGAAATCCTGCATGAGACTTTATATTAACCAACTTCTCAGCTTAAATGGTGCAAATTGCCATACGTATACTATCCAGTGCAATGACTGGGCACCAGAAGAAGTTAATGTGCTCAAGATATTTACTCCCAAGTTAGCCCCTCTCATGACTCAACTCATGCTCTAAACTTCATACGTTGCATTTTAGTATTCTATAAGCATTACTTCTAATCACCAACGGTAGCTTCATGAGTCACTCAGATAAATGTCCAATGGCATTCGATAATATGGCTATAACATTGTCAACTGTAAGGGTCTTATTAACGAAATTTATTGCAAATTTAAAGGCGCATATCCCAGTCGGAAATTATGGTTGTGATTATAGTAGAATATAGTAGTGTATGAGAGATTAAAGTCGATTATGGATGATGAAACAGTATGGTAGATATGTCAACCATAACATACCGTTGATT
>LQNS02276866.1:23810771-23822732 GCA_001587735.2 Parhyale hawaiensis
GACTTAGGAATCACTATTACAAAGAAACTACAACACAGTCAGCAAGTTGACAAGAGTGTGACAATGGCAAGCAGAGTACTCGGATTCATCACCAGAAACTTCGAATACAAGTCCAAGGACATCATCGTTCCCTTGTACAAAGCATTAGTGAGGCCACACTTACAGTTTGCTGTTCAATTCTGGTCGCCACATCTCTGTATAAAGATATCGATAACATGGAAAGAGTCCAACGCAGAGCAACGAAACTGATACCTCAGCTGAGAAACAATAGCCATGCCTTGATCTAATAGTGATTCCTAAGTCACGCCTACGTGCATTACTGAGCATTTGTCGACATTAAAGTTCATCTGCCACGTTGCGCTCCATTCCATGAGGTGGTCAAGATCTTGTTGGAGCTCAGCTGATGAATCAGAAATGATGAATGTGATCGTTGGATTTAAAAATTGGTAAATTGTCATTGTAGTATCTAACTTAGTACACAGGATTGGGTATGCAATTTTGCGCTAGTAAAGTTGTCTACTGAGCTGAAATAGAAAAGTCCACGAAAGCAAGCTGGAAGTCATCATTTCTACACAGCAGTTGCTCTGCTAATTGGACAACATGAAGTCGACATCATAACTGCCCACAGCAGAAAGTTGCAAACACTATTTGGAGGCAAAGCATTCCTACCATAAAAGAAAAATCAAATCACAAATATCTCATCCTATGTTTTAACCAAATTCGAACCTTCATTGCTGAATCGTGGCCTGAATTTTGGGTTAGAGAAGAAAATAATCCCTCTAAGCAGAAAAATTGCGGCGGAAAAGTTATTATCAGAAGTGAAATACGAAGAAAGAAAGCAAACCATCACAATAAGTGCAAAACAAGACCTGAAAACCAAGCTAAAAAACTTCGGAACTAAGTATTGCCTCGACAACTCTAAACCTAATCTTAACACTAACGAATAAGCTGCCATCAAATCATTGCGACAAAATCCAGCAAATTGTTATACAGCTAGCGAACAAAGGTGGAGAAGCTGTCGTCATGAACGTCCAATACTACAATGAGAAACGGACCAAACTAATCAACGACGAAGATAAATTTATCCCCTGCCCATGGAACAGTCCAAAAAGACAAAGCAGAAATTGAGTCAGATAGCATCCAAGTTTAAACAAACAAACGAAGCAAGGCACAAGTGACTGCAGCAACAAGGTGAATACTGCAACAGACACCTCTACGGACTAGAAAAGCTCCAGAAAAACAAAGACCAGCCACCCCTTCGACCGATAATTAGCATGGCCTGAACAGTTTCCCATGATATTGCACAGCATCTCAACAGTATTATCCGTCCCTACCTAAATTCAAAATATATCGTCTCCGGAAATGACGAATTACTTCTACGCCTACAACCCATCGTACTCAAACCGTCTCAGCAACTTCCATCTCTCAATGTAGAATAATTGTTCACGAACATTCCTGTGACTGACATTTTCGACATCATAACTCCATCTGTATACCACCATGAAACACTGCCTCCACCAGATATACCAGGAACAACTCTACGGACTCAATTGACTATTTGCACCACCGAGACGGAACTACGCATCTACAAAAGAATGGCGTCTCCGTGGGAAGCCCGCTGGGTCCCACCTTCGCGGGCTTTCATGTCAGCTCCGGAGACAAGTTTACTAGCGTAAAATCGCAAATCCAATCCTGTGTTTTATGTTGGATACGTTGATGACATGTTACCCATTTTTAATTCCAACAATCACATTCACCATTTCATTCGACGATTGGATTCAAATTCGTTGCCAACATTCACAAAGGAAGAAATGCATGACGATACATTTCATTTTCTAGATGTTAAGTTTTTAGTGGATAACGGTAGGATTAAAACGTCTGTTTGCATTAAACCAAGTAACAGCGGATTTTATACGCAATTTGGTTCTCACAGGCTTCCCACTCACAAGAAATCTGTTGTAAAATCACTGGTCTATCGAGCGTTGGAACGGTCAAGCTCATGGACAGACTTCCATAGTAAGATCACAAACAAAAAAAAAAAGTTTTTGCTAATCGTGGCTACCCTCAGAAATTCGTTGAAGATGTAATAAAAAGAAGATTAGACAAGACATTAGTCACTGATGGAGATTACGCAAATGACAACCAAGTACTATTGTATGTAAGATTTGATTGCACATTTTTCTTTTGAAGCTGACCGGAAAGCTTTGGAAAATATCATTCGACATCATGTAAACCCCACCAACAATAATTGGTCCCTTAAATTAGTTGCATTTTATAAGACATTCAAACTTGGCACATTTGTTCCACCCGACCAACTAGGCAACCCCAGACAGGGCAGGCGTGGTGTATCGCTTTAATTGTTCCGAGCCTCGCTGTAATGTGTTCTATATAGGGTACACTACGAATGCCTTGTCAAAGCGCTGCAAACAACATAGATATAACCCTAGCATTATTCCATGAAACACCACATGGAACACCACCAGCGAATACTTTAATCAATCATTTTTCTATACTGTTTAGCTATTCTAAGACCATAAACTTGAAAATAGCCGGAGCAATTCGTATTAAGCAGAATAATCCTTATATCAACGTCAAATATGACCAAGGGTATAACTTCCTGAAGCTTAACTATTCTGGAACCATCTAAAGGGAAGCCGGCTATATATAGAGGCCGCGCTAGAGGGTTGCCCTCATTCCAGTCGGGACAGTGGTGATGATAGGATTCGTGGGAGTGAATACCATACTGCAATATCTCTTCTAGATCTATTGAATGGCTGTGTATGTGCTTGTAGCTAGTTCTATGTACTTGCTCTTCACTGTATGTACCTGATGGTTGGGATTTCATATGTATCCAAAAGTATGGTAGTCTTGAATTTTACGAGCATTGTGACAATAGTAGACCTAATTTGTTTTTCTCATTCTGACTGATGACTATATATTGTTTTTACCCCTGACGATGACCAGCGTACTTGGTCGAAACGTCAACATGACTTTTAATATAGCAATATATGGAAGTACAAAGCTTTATTCCCGTATTGTTTTAAAGAAACTGACAAGTGTGTGTCTTTTTAAATTTAGGTAGATGGAGAAAGTTTTTAAACAGAACTGATTTCAGGCTGTGTAACTCGCTACTTGCCACGCAGTGCAGCTTTTGCCTGCCCGATTCATCCAGGGAGGATCATTCCTGATACGAACTCGTTCATTTGGGATGTATTGTTCAGCTGCTCTCAGGATGCTCGTTTTCAAAATATGAGAGCATTATTTAACACTGACGTCTCTCATAGAAGTTTCGCGAAGTCAGTGGTTCATATTTCAGTTACGATTCCTAGAAAATTCGCTTACCGAAAATCTCGTCGCTTGAGACGATCCGTATTGGCTGTGAGTTTGTTGTCAGTGTTAAAAGTAAATTCAATTAAGTTGTGATCACCAAGCTGGTTTAAGATGGCAAGGTCAGCAATTTCACAATCAGGTGTGGAGAAGACCAAATCTAGAATATTATCGTGTCTCGCAGTTCAGGTGGCTATAGCTGAAGAGTTCGAGCAGTTTATTGCCTGGGGCTTGGCTACACAAGGTATTCCAATCAATTTGTCGGAGGTCGAAGTCTCCAGTAGAATTGTTTCATCTCAGCACTCAGTGCATTTTCGTTTTTGTTGTAAAGTGCTGTATCAGTTTCGGCGGAACTTCGACGGCATGGGTGGCAATAAATTCGTATTTTTAGTTGTTGCGAAATCTTTACAGAGGGGATTGTAGTGGTCTCTGAGTTAAATCATTAACCCCCTCCTCTGCCACTATCTGTGGAGCGGTCTATATTGAAACATTTCTAGCCTTTCAATGCACTTTCTTCTTCCAGATTCTTGTTTAAAAAGTTGACCCATGTTCCATTGAGAGCGAAAACATCATGCATCGAAGTGACTGCTATAGCTTACAGTTCGTTCATCTTGTTCACCAAACTCTGGATGTTACCAAATAAAAATTTGACGCTAGTGTTTCCATAGTTCCTCCTGTTCAATGGTGCATTAATTTTGGAGTGTCCGATTGTTGAGAAAAGATATGAGGTGGGCGGTCATGGGTATTGTCAGGACCAGTGAGAGCGCCTGTTTGAAGTTGAGCAGGGGAAGAGGTTTGTATTTCGGTCGCAGCTATTGTATTGTATCACGTCCGAAGTTATTTTGCGGACAACAGGTCGATTCCCACCGAGATCACCTTGTTTCCTGTTATTCCGGATTCTGGCGGCTGGCCAGGAACACCTTCGGGGATGAATTCTCCACTTCTACTGCTATTCTATTTGTCTTGTATTTCTTCCTCTATTAAATTAGCGTGGCCTGCGCGTTATCAGGCCGCCCCCATTTTCCGGCGACCGGACGCCCCTTTGTATGTATGAGCTGGCTTTGGGCTTGGGGCTCTGGATAGCCCTCAGTTGGAGGAAATACCATTCTAAAGGCGGATGAGACCGTTTTGGTCCAACGGCATCCCTGAGAGGAGATGAAGAGGCTGGTGCCATAGCTGGGTACTCAGTTTTCCGCAGTCTGCTCCTCTCTCCCTTCCCTCGGGTAGTACCACCTGATACTGTTTACCTTTCATTTCTTTTCTTCTTTTTTTCGGCCAAAGCCCGTACTGGTGATGACAGGGTCTGGGGCGCGTGGATAGCTGGCCGCTTTCGTTGCTATCATGACTGTCGATTTGCTTTTTTGTGATTTTTTTTTAGGATTCCCCTTGCTTATGGCGTATCGCAGCCCGTCTGCTGATGATCGAGTCTTCGATTGTCTCCTGGATGTAATGGCTAGAATTCAGTCATCGGATAGGCGTTCTGCTTTCGCCTTCATGGGTGACTTGAATTGTCACTATGTGGAATGGTTAGGCTCTGGGAGGACTGATTGCCATGGTCATGCCGCCTTCGATTTCGCGAGTGCCTCTGGTTGTGGTTGAAAGTTGGTTGAAAGCAGTTGGTTGAAAGTCCTACCCATTTGATGGGGGGGAGGGGTGTTCTTGACCTACTGATGACTGATGTTTCTGATCTGGTTGGAGTGTCAGTGGTGTCTCCCATTGGTTCCTCAGACCATGGTGCCCTATCTGCGACGTTGCAGGTTCGTCACCGAGTCCCCAGAGTCACTGTTAGGCGTGAAATATTTTTGCAGTCCAGAGAGAATTGGGATGCGTCTCTGGTGCCATCCTTGCGCTATCTTGGAGTGTTGTGACAGAGTCTACTGATCCTGGGTCTACTTTGGATCGGCTTCTCTCTGACATGGTGCGCGCCTATGTCCTTTCCCGCTTCATAACGGTCAGGACGGGCGTTGAGCCCTGGTTTGATGATGCCTGTAGGAGGGCTCACCAGTTGAAGCGGGAGGCATATGCCCGTTGGCGTACTAGCCGGTCTGCTGTCGACTTTTAGCTTTTCAGGGAACAGCGGCGTCGGGCTGGTGCTACTTATGAGGAAGCTGAGAGGGAGCACAATTTGAGGTCCAGGGAGTTGTTAGCCTCATCTATTAGCGCACATAAGTGGTGGTCCACCTTGAATAGCGCTGTGCTTGGTGTGACCTCTTCTGTGCCTCCTTTAATTGACACTGGTGGTGATGTTGTTGCGGACCCTGCTGCCAAGGCGGACCTTTTGTTGCACTACTTTGATCGGAAGCAGAGCCGGGACCGGGTGCGCATTCCCTTAGCATGTGATTCCAAGTCGAGGTTCTCCGGTTTTGCTTTCAGATCCTCTGAAGTACACCGCCTTCTTCTTGACCTGGACCCCTATAGGGGCACTGATCAATCGGGTATGTTTCCTTTCTTTCTTCGGAGGGTGGCTGGTGTGCTCGCAGCCCCGCTTGCTTACGTATTCCGTCGAATGTTGCGGCTTGGCTCTTTTCCGGAGTGCTGGCGTGACGCCCATGTGACGCCTGTTCCGAAGGACTCGGTTTCATCCCGTACATCTGATTATAGACCCATCTCGGTCACACCTGTTTTGTCGAAAGTTTATGAGAGGTTGGTTGCGTCGAGATTGGGTTGCTTTCTGGAAAAGCAGGGTGTCCTCCCAACACAGTATGGTTTTCGTAAGGGCTTGGAAAACTGTGATGCTCTGCTTCTCATTTCTCATGTGTTACAGTTGGCTCTTGATGGGAGTCATGAGGCAAGGTTGGTACATCTTGACTTCAGTGCTGCTTTTGATCGCGTGAATCACCTTGAGCTGCTCCATAAGCTGAGATTAATGGGTATTGGTGGTTCAGTTCTCGCAGTAAGTAGTCATTTTTTATCTGACAGACGTCCATGTGTAGTTGTTGATGGGAAGAGGAGTGAGTTTGTTTCATTTGGTTTCTGGTGTCCCACAGGGTAGTGTTCTGGGCCTTTTGTTGTTCATTGTATATACGGCGGATCTGTTTCATCTTGTGAATAATTTACTTGTTGGTTACGCTGATGATGTATCTTTGCTGGCTGTTTGCGATAAGCCTAGTGATAGATTAGAGGTTTCAGAATCTATTCAGCATGATTTGGAAATGATTGATTCCTGGAGTTCTATCTAGGTGGGGGATGAGACTAAATGCGGGCAAGACTAAGACTATGCTCGTGTCCAGGTCGCGTACTGTGGCACCTCCTTTTCCTGCACTCATGCTGGACGGTGTATCCCTTCCTGTGGTTAATGACTTAGTTATCTTTGGTGCCAATTTTGATCCAAAGTTGACGTTTGAGCCCCACTTTCGTTCGGTTGCCTCACGTGCATCGCAGAAAATTTGTCTTATGAGGCGTGCTTGGAGGGTGTTTGGCTCGGTAGAATTGGCACGTCTCTGCTTTAATTGCTTTGTCCTTCCTCTTCTGGAGTACTGCTCTGTAGTCTGGGGTTCTGCTGCCGATTGCCATCCCATCTGTGTTTGCTTGACAAAGTGGTTCGTCGATGTGCGTTCATGCTGGACGGGTTTGTGTCTTGTGATCTTGCGCATCGTCGCAGAGACGGTGGGGTCTGTCATCCACTGTCTGAGTTTCTTCCAGATCCCTTTGTTCGGGTGAGGTATACTCGGCGTACCGGTGCTCTTCATGAGTTTGCCTTGGAACCGTTACGATGCCGTACGGGCCAGTATTCTCGTTCTTTCTCTCCATCGTGTGGGGATGTTTGGAATGGTCTTGATGGCGCTGTCTCTGCTGGTGTGGGTATTGCCAGCTTTAAACGATCTGTACACAGAGCTATTCTGTAATCTCGCATCGTTTTTTTTTTAATTCTTTTGTTTTCTTCACCCGATGGGCTGGTTGCGTGGGGGTTTGTTAACCTCATGGATTTTCTCCGTTCCCCCGTCGCCAGTCTGGTGTGATTTAATAATAATAATAATAATCTCATTAGTTTTGGAGATGGAGGCTTAAGCTATTCAATAATCTAATATGCAACAGATATGTAATTCTGCATCAGATCAGAGTTTCTTTTAAGCATACATATGCAGCCTATCTAAATAGGTATTGATTATTGCTCTATTTCCTCATTGAGCTGTGCATATGATGGTAGTTAGGAACCTATCTAAAAGGAATTACAGTTGTTGTGAAGTATCACATAGTGAACACTTCATAGGAACATTACCTTTTATTTCCATTTCTTCACTACACCATATGACTCCAGCTCCTTATTCCGTACACTGTACTCTTCAGTTCCCTTTTTTTTAGCTAAATCCTCAACAGTGGCTTGGGAAAAAACATCATACAATTTATGGTGTGCTGGGTGCAGCTGCTAAACTCCTGATTCAGCTGTCGGACAGAACGAGTTTACATTGACAATGATGTGCCTTGTGATTCCCTTTACGTATACATATACTGACTAGTTTCTTTTCCTCTGTACAGATTCCTACGCTGATGAGAGGTCTTATTTGCGTCGGCAGCTCCTCACCTTCCTGAAAACAAAGAAGTCTCTCCCAGCCAGCTGGAAGCGAACTGGAGAATAGATAGCTGGCAGTAGACTGACCAGTTGGCCCATTCCCAGAGACCATAAAGTATTGCCCCTCAGGGACAACTCGCGAGCCACAATGTTAGGTCAATTAGGCTCATCTCATTCTATGTATGGACAATGGCGGGCCCAGGCAATTCCATTATGGATGGTGTTTCGGAGTGGTAAGTGGAGGGGCTATGTAATACATGCATCCATGTATGTTGGTTGCATGGTAGGAAAACTGAGATTTTGCTCACTACTAGGCTTTCGGGAGGTCGCTCTCTGTGCCCACTTCGCTGCCGTCTATTTCCTTACTTCCACTGTTAATGCTTTGTTTTGTTCTTCCTCTTCTTTCCCTAGTTACTATTCCTTATCTTGTTTATTCTGTGAAGGAACACCTTTGTTCATGGTCTTCACCGAGGCTTAGACTATTGATTTTAATGATATGAAAGTCTAGAACCTGCTCTGGTAAGAAATTTTAGGATCTAAGCAGGTCTAAAGAGCGCGGCTGCAGTTTTTTGAACACAGTCTTTTATCAAGGGTGAAATTTTGTGATGTTTTCACAATTGAAGCTATTNTTAAATTGGGCATAACGATGAGCATTATTTTCTTGCCGGCCGTTACCATTGCCCGCTTCTCTGCTATTGGCCTGTTGCTCCAGCAAAAGGCGTGCCTAGATTGTGACGCCACGTCTCCGCCCGAAATTAACAGATTTTCCATACTTCCCTTACTGTACTGTGGTCCCAACCGCCAACTGGCTGGAGCTGTGACAGCTTGCTAGACATGCATGCAGTGGCTACACTTCGTATCCGTTATGTTCCCTCCTCCTTTAATTACTTCAAGGTATGGATAATGGCGGGCCCAGGCAATTCCATTATGGATGGTGTTTTGGAGTGGTAAGTGGAGGGGCTATGTAATACATGCATCCATGTATGTTGGTTGCATGTTAGGAAAACTGAGATTTTGCTCACTACTGGAGGCTCAAGCCTGAGCTAGGCCTTCGGGAGGTGGCTCTCTGTGCCCACTTCGCTGCCGTCTATTTCCTTACTTCCACTGTTGATGCTTTGTTTTGTTCTTCCTCTTCTTTCCCTAGTTACTATTCCTTATCTTGTTTATTCTGTGGAGGAACACCTTTGTTCATGGTCTTCACCTAGGCTTAAACTATACAGTGTAATGATATGAAAATCTAGAACCTGCTCTGGTTTCTTTAAAATCCTAGATTCGTCCAGATTTCTCGCGCCGACGTCAAAAAACTTGTGTCAGAAAATAGTTCCCACTTTAAAACACTACAAAAGTGTTAACTTCGATAATAAAAAATATTGGCAGGTTTTGCAGGTCTAACATAGCTGGAGGATTGGTAGAGTTATTCAAACTAACCAAAAAGCTTTACTTCCCAGAGCTTGAGGTAAATAGCGTAGAATGTCAACTGATATGCATTACATATCTATAATACTTTCAGATCTACAGTATACTTCAAGTTTATAGATTGGCAACAATAATTTGTGGAACATATGGCAACACTGCCCGAAGATGTTGAGTTTGGACTCCCGCTGTAGCTGTTAACAATGTCTCTAGTATAGTTTTATAATAAACTAGACGGCCTGTGACCCGTTGGTTCGTCATCAAGATCGACTTGGCTTTCACAAAAAAAAAAAACGGTGTTATTTAGCTGATCATAGACCACACGCTATTCGGCCGTCCACTCCTGCCCGTACGGCTCACCACCATCAGATTTTTTACTTCTTTAATGAATATCCAACATCCAGGCCGTAGGTATAGCCCATTTATATGTAACGTATTTCTGTTGTATTTCCTCTGCCACCTTCGAATTTAACGTGCCTGTTCATGCAGTTCAGCTCACGAACTACCGTATCACGGATACAATAGCATTAGATCGTCAACCCTTGAATTTCTTTCTATCTGAAGGTGAAGAAACTGTCTCCAAAGAAGACACAAGTAAATGAATCATCTGAGATACTGATACTGGTCACGAATAAAATTTCAAATTGTTTTGTGCACTCGACGTAGCTATGAAGTGGTCGGTATCTAGCATACGACGCTCCATAAATACCCGTCTCGCCCTGGCTCCTGAACAAAGCAAGGGGATTCTATAGAGAGGAGCGCACCCTCTCTATTTATCCTACGGGAGCGTTGCGATTAAGTTTTCCCTTAAACTGACCGAGTGGCTTATCCAATCGGAGAGCGGCATTGCCTCACGCAGCCTGTATAGGAAGGAGTCCTGAGCTCAAATTTTTATAGCCATTAACCATCGACGAAATTCCGAGCGGATGGAAGCATGTAAAGTAAACTTGTATCCTGTATACCAGCTGATGATGAAAGTAACAGGGTGAGCACTAGGATATAGATCTTGAGACACGATTGTCTTTGCAAACATATAGAAGAACTTCCTGTCTGTGTCTTCCTTAACTATATGTGCTGATCACTGCCACTTCAGCCACTTAAAGAACATCAAACGCCAGCTTCGATCACGTGACAAAGCCATGTGTTTACTCGTCCAGAGAGTGCTTGGGCTTGCTCCTCCCATTAGAAGCTCATTGCAACAAAGGCAGGAAGGCAGATTGTACGGCGGCCTCTAATACGTCCTCTAGGGAAGTAGCTCCACAATTGACCCTGGAATTCCTTTCTGTATAAAAGCAAAGAAACTGTGTGCAAGTAAGACACAAGTAAATAAACAAGCAAGGTTCACAGACTTTTATACTCTGACCAATTTATGAAGGCGGTTTGGACGTAGTCAAATTCCTCTACGGCGTTGCCAATTCTACTGGCATTTCTTATAGCCCCGCCCAGTACCTGCGTCTAGAGCCAAGCACTCCCGATTTAAGAGGATTGGACTGGCGGAAACTAATGAAGCACGAATTATTGTGAAACGTTCTTACGTTCTTGAGTAATAAATACCAATTTCCATAGATAAATAAGGATGCAGCCTGGTAACTTTAATCAGGTGTACAGTTATGTTAGAAATGAAAATTCTAAAGGGATTTAGATGAAAAATGTTATCAAAAAGTATTCAATATAATCACATGAGAACAGCTACAGAAAAATATATCATTTGGGGTGGTAATGGTGGCTTATATATTACAATATTACATCCGAAACGTTAAGCCTCCCTGCCCAGCATAAAAAAAAAAAGCCTTTCTAAGCTAGAAAAAGGCAGGGGCGTGAAGTTTGCCAAGCAAAAATGCGGATCTCATGCACGAAGGTGTTCCCACTCAGGATCAACTCGCATGTTAGAATATCTCTTCTCTGATAGAAAGAGAGCACAGCTATTTGCAAAACTCTTAGATCAAAATTATCCAAATTGGTGACTGTGGCAGGTCTATTCCTTGCAGGAGATAAGAAAATTGGCTCTGCAGTTCCCTTTGCTTGCGAACAAAATTAATGAACTGTTCTGATGCCGACTTAAGCCCCTATTACACGGGCGAACAATGCCCGACAAACAAGAGGAATTGCCCGGCGGGCAGCACGTTTTGCCCGCTGCCCGGCAGACTTTCGCTGCTGCCAGAAGTTTGCTCACTGCGCAAACTTTGCCCGCAAAACAGCGGGAATTATCAGGCGAACATCTAATTTATTTGTTTTATGCCTTTTAAATTGTTGCAAAATAGTTTAAAATTTGTTGAATAGCTGAGGCACTCCAAAACTTGCAGATTTTCTTCACTGTTTAATCATATTCAAATGAAAAGTATGTAACTCAGAGCTGCCCGACCGACGTGACCTCGAGATTTCACCGCTTCGTGTAATAGCACCTCAATGTTCGGCGGGCATGTTCCCCGAGATTGTGCCCGCTGCTCGCCAGACATTGCCCGCCCGTGTAATAGGGCCTTTACGTTGCATTTGCAATTCAGCAGATGCTTTCGAAAGATCCAGTGGGGGCCCTGATTCGCTATTCCTTCCAAAAAATAGGAATTAACTTTGTATATGAGCTCCTTCGCTTGACTGCCCAATTGAAAATCGGGGTCGCGTTAAGGTCGCACTGCGCAGCTTTGAGTCGCCATTTGAGTCGCATCTGCGCTGTGACTGCGCTGCCGCTACTGTGGATGCACCATTTATCCGCG
>LQNS02276866.1:23859661-23891129 GCA_001587735.2 Parhyale hawaiensis
TTGATTGGCCTTACTTAGCGTCAATTTTAAATCGTATATTTCGGTTTTTAGCAGAACCAGACCTTGCCTTTTACCTAACCTTATGAGAAAAAGCTCATTGGACGTTAGCAGAACCAGCCTGCCCGCCTGCCTGCCCGCCAGCCTGCCCACCAGCCTGCCCGGCAGCCTGCCCGCCTGCCTGCCCGCCAGCCTGCCCACCAGCCTGCCCGGCAGCCGGCCCGCCTGCCTGCCAGCTCAACTGCTACAACATACCTGTGCACTAACTTACTATTAACAGTTTAAATGTATGACACTAAGTAAAAAAAATTATTTTGCATACTCAAAGGTAACATCCTACAGAACTTCCAAGTCATATACCTCAAAAAAGTAAGTATTTCCTAAAAAATGATCGTGAGTTTTAAATTCAGGACGGGGTCAATCCATAAAGAAACATATATCATATGTATCAGCATGACTAGCTTAAGGGTAAATAATTATCGTCTTTTTCTTACAATTTCGTATCCATCTTAGTAGTAGTGTGTCGGAGCATAGTATTCAAACTCTGTTTTCAATAATGCTGAAACACGCTGTGTTGTTAACACTCACCGCCTGAACTTGAAAATATTTGTTGAAGCTAAAGTCACAAAATTTATGTGTTGTACTGATTGCACGTAGCTGCTTGTATTTGGGATTTATCAACGAATACAGAAGAAACTGCAGCACTGCATCCGTGTTTTTTCTCAGTTGTGAGCTCACGTAAAAATGATGAATAAAATACTGAACTAATATATTTGTAAAGCGCGTTTAAATTTAGTGAAATACATAGAATAAGCAACACCCATCATCTCTGATACACTAAACTGAAATTGATGGTGCCAAGTACCCTGTACCTTTCATATTAGAATCGCAGCCGCGAACATGCATATTGTAAAGGCGTCCTTGGAAATTATTCGTCATCAGCCCATCACAGTTGAAGGTAACGTACTTAGTTCTTACGTGTAATAATCAAGATGAGGTTGCTTTTTCACTTGGCATGAATTATACACGTCACTGTAATAATTGGTGGCCTATTCAAATGCTCAGTAGGTTTGGAATTTACAACTGATCAATGAAAATCTTCCAAAAAATAGTTCCTAATTAGAGAAAATCATAAGGAACAATCAATCTGCCATGGTGATGCAAGGAATGTGTCTATCGGCAAACGGTGATGACAATCCTTTACTCAGCGACACTAAAGTGACCCAAAACTCATTGAAATTTATTTCCCGTTGTATTGATCTCTTAAGCTGATGGTAGCATTAATTCGCATCACCATAATAACTTTTTTGAGTGCAAGGTGACTTTGCAAGACAGAAAATATTGTATGGCATTTTCACCAATCATCTGAGTGCCTGTTTTGCTTGGGGTTGGCCGGCAAGTATAAAGTTAGTCTATGCCAAACTTTTCTTCTTCTGAAAATCAGCAATAGTTTGATGAGAACGTCTTTTTTCAAACGAAATGTCTATGTAAGTGCCCAAAGTACATTATGCGTGTCAATGCAGATGGGCATGGAATTCTCTGGGAAGCGCATACTTATAGGACAACTGAGAAGGTTGTAAATGCGGTACACTGACCATCTGCTAAGAAAACACCAAAACTATTTATTTTATGCTATTTTTTTACTGGCTCATTAGCTACCCCTCTTCCCCGCTGGTATATAACGCATTTTTGGCCCGTTTCATGCCGCTCTTGCTGTCCTAGTTCATTTCATTTTCCTCGCCCGTTTGATTTCGTCCTGGCTTTGCTGGTTTATTTCGTTTTCCTGGCCTGTTTCATGCCCCTTTTCCTGTGCTGTTTTATTTTGTTTCCATGGCCTACTGTATTTTATGTGTCCGTTCTACTGCATTTTTTCTTGTTTTCTTGACCTTTTAGATGCCATTCTTCCTTTAAATTTTCTTTATCTTTGTCCTTAGGATGGCCTCTTCCTGTGGATGCTAGAAGCCATCGCCCCGTCGGCCCCACTCTCTGCACGCCACTAGCATCAAGTTGGACTGGGCCACAATATTGTTCCGTAAGTACCCTGCTTGTAATGATAGGTTTATTTGCAACAAGAGCTTTCATTACTTGAGGTTAACGTTTTTCAGCTGCTTTTTTTTCTTCCTTTGCTTCTTTTTAGAGAAAAATCGCAGCTTCAAAAGCGGGAAAACCATCTCCTGCTACTTATTCCATTCACTACACCATCCCCATAAGTGCTCGAATCGATAGTGCTGCCGCATTTGCAATAACACCTTTAGAAATTCTTTTATAGAGTAGATCTAGCCTTACGTGACCTTGAGGTGGAACAAAGATCAATCATCATGATCAACAACTGTGTTTTATTTTAATATAGTGGATTTAAAATTTAAAATTCTGTAGTAAATAACGATCCACGTTGGAAGCTCATTTTTATAAACANTAACACCTTTAGAAATTCTTTTATGGAGTAGATCTAGCCTTACGTGACCTTGAGGTGGAACAAAGATCAATCATCATGATCAACAACTGTGTTTTATTTTAATATAGTGGATTTAAAATTTAAAATTCTGTAGTAAATAACGATCCACATTGGAAGCTCATTTTTATAAACAAAACGTTTTCGGCACAACTTCACAGTTCTGATGGCTGCTTCACCCAATGCAGTATGTCACTTGAGCGCTCATATCAGTTTTGCATCAGCATTTTTTTCACAAATTGCTCCAAAATTCAATACTGGAATCGATAACAATGCTGAAATAACCATGAAAACAACGCACTCGGTGCAACCGTTGTGTCGTTTTGATGGTGTTATCGAAGTTGTAATCTATCTGACGAGTAAAAGTCGAAACAATGACAGCATATTTATCAGCTATCTATTTTCAGCCAAAAATTCAAGGGGATTCATAGCTACATAAATAATGATGAAATAAATAATTATTTCATAAAATAATTATAATACCATATCACGTTGCTCTCCTCTCATATGCAAAATGGAAAGTTTTTCTGTGGCAAATTTATGAAGTGCACCTGTCTCCGTAATATCTTCTGCTTTTTAATTTTGTGTCATCAATTTGTATGCTAGTATAGGTACTTCGTTAAACGAAGTACAAAATGGCAATGTCATCACCATTGTGGAACATGTACACTTCACTCGAATCTTATTTTCAGAGAATGTCAAACAAACTAGCTGTCACCGGTTAGGTACAGTGTAGAAATAATTAGCTCATGGTTTTTCTGTTGGTCAAGAGCTACTACGTGACAGGCTTCAACCATTAGTCACTGTTTTGCACAGTTCAGGTAGCGTGTACTACAGACGTGGACCAATTGCAAACATTTCCGTGTTATCTCAGTATTTGTAATGAATCGACTACCAGCTAGTGGGCATATGAGCAAATTTTACCGTACTAAATAACTAGCTAAAAGAAATAGTGTGTATTTTTTTATTCACATTGAATCAGTTATTATATTTATCTGCGAAAATAAATTATTTTATTTAAGGTCAAAGGGTGGGGCATCAAATTATGGGGTTAGGACCGGGCATCCGAGACTTCTGCACGCCCCTGCATGATTATAATATTAAGCCATTTATTTCTCTAGCACTTGAAGGCATTCCTTTTTCTTAATACTGATACAATACAACAAGTACAATACTTAAGCTACAAAACATAGGGGGTAATAAATCAATGCTTTTTAAGTTGCACATGGCAGGACTTTGGAGTGGAGACAGGAAACTGCAAAATCAATCATTCTAGAGCAAGAGTTCCCAACCGGGAGTGGTCGCATCCCTGTGAGGTGAGCTTTCAAGTCAAGGAGGGTAGTGAAACCATAGATTACATTAACGTCATTCAGAAATAAACTTGAATTTTCAACGTAAATTGAAATGATATAAATTCTTCGTTCATCATATGAGGTATTAACTTTGTAGGGGTCGAAGCACGAAGCAAATTTTTTTTAGAAGTGCCCAGCATAGATAAATAATTATTGGGGAACAATCGTTCTAGAACAAATTATTAAAAGCATATCGTTAAGATGATACGATAGTAGGCATTGTAGGTGAAGTTAAAATTTACACAATCTTAGAATATAACACAGTATTGCTACAACAGAAGCTTCTACAGAATGCAATTGCATAGGACACATATGTTATTTGTGTAGTTACATGCCATCTTATCAAATGTGCGACTACCTACTCTATTCACATTCTAAATAGTGGTACACGAAACGGTGCAGAGGTATTCCCGAAACAAAGTAATGAATGAGTTAAATCCATCGTTACCGTACGACAAGACCTAAAGTGCATAGCTTAAGATTTGACAGAATTTTATACTAAACACCTCGTAACGTACGACCAAACGTATATTATTTGTACACAGGCATAAAATGACGCTGTTATCCAACACAATCTATATTTTATAAAACACTCTAATAGTAGTACAGAATTTTACTAACAGATAAGGGATACAATGTCTATATTGCGCTGAACCACTCTTGTGGTTTAACTCATGCTCGTGCGCCATTAAGTAGCACTTTCTCATTTGAAGTTTTAGCCTTCCTCCAGACATGCAATAATTTCCGTTTCCGGGATATTACAGAAAGACTCGTCATTCATTTTTTAGTCTTTGGCGAAGAAGTGAGTAAAGATATCGCCCTCACTTGAAAAGAGGCGCAAGGTCATGATGCCACTGTTGAGACCGGGGCGACCAAAATTCAATTAAGGGGGGCCGGGACCGGGCGACCAAAAATCCAGTAGCCGGGGCCTGGGTGACAACCAAATAGCCGAGGCCGAGGTTGATGCCAGAGTGACCTAAAAATAAAGGGTAGCTACTATTTTACTTTAACTCCCATACGTTTTTCTTGCCTCTAGTTTGTTAATTTGTTAAATTTAAGACCATTTACATGAATAACGTTTTCTTCGAATATGCTTAGTTTTCGAGATATATGACCTTGAAGTTTCTGTTATTTTCCTATGGGAGAAAATAACGCAGATTAGGGTAAATAGGTTTGGTTAGGTTCCTGTTAGGTCGCTAGTAAGCTTCTAACGAGGCTGGTTATTTTGTCCCGTAGAAAATCAATGATAACTTCATAGTCATGTATCTGGAACACTAAGCATTACCAACCGAAACGTTTTTGATGCAAATTATTTTAAATTGACCCAACTAACGAATTCAAGGCAAGAATAAAACAAGGACCATATGCGATCTTAATTAAAAATTTAGTAACTAAAGTATATAATCGGGGCCGGGACGACCAATTATTAATATATTCTGGGTTCTCGCGCCGTTTTAGATACTAATAATGACTACTATATAGGCTAACAGCGATCCAATTTCGTATGATATAGTTTTGAAAATGAGTCGAACTCCGATGAATTCTATCAGCCCTTTAGTGCCTACAGTACACATATGATGACTTTAAATGTAGTGTTATTCCTAGAAAAAGTGATGTTATATTGAGGCACTAAAGGGTTAGAACAGTCTTGGCCAGGTGCACCATGTCTGGCAGGAAATGAAGCGCGAGCATCTCCAACTACACATGGCTCGGCCGAAAGAAATCGCTCAGCCGTGAGGCGCAGGGAAGGAGACGAAAAAGGAAAAGAGAAGAACGCAGAAGAAAGCGAACGCTCGTGCGGGTGGTGCTTTCCGTGGCGTTCTACACGGGAGCAGATGGGAGTCTCATGGGATGGGTAGCTTACCACCACCCCCTCGCGAAATAGAAAGGGAAATATCGAAAACTACCTAACTTTACAAAACTAACTTTCTCAGCAGGAACTGCGGGCAGCTGCTACATCCCCTGCGGAAAAGGCACTCGGTACTCTTGCAATGAGAAAAAAAATTGTTGCACTTGGATGCATCAATATTACATGCATTTTCATCTCAAAACCGAAAAAAACACGCAAGTGCATCATGAAAAGAAAGTGCATCATGATGATGCAAATAGGGTCTTATGAAGCACTCGGCACGAACTGATGCACTTATATGTTTCGATTTTGTGACAAAGCCGATGATGCACAAAGATGCATAAAAAACAGGTAGCTACAGTAGAAGTGATGCACCTGAAGAGACGAAACTTTGAAAAACAATAGCGACCCGCAAGTCGGTAGGTAACCACGTCTCGCATCGCACGTATAATAAAACTACAAAGCTTTCAGTAACTTTGTTTTTGCAAAAACATATTTTACTGACTGAAACAGGTTTTTCTGTCTGCCGTGATGACACACTAAACTACGCCGTGGATTACCTACATGCATCAAATTTTTCTCAGTTTACCCACACGAAACAACCCCAATTTGTAGATTAGATTAGATAGGTGGCAGTAGACAAACAAATAGGCCCATTCCCAAAGAGACACCGGAAGCTACGCCTCGGCCCTCTATGAGCTATTGCCATTGTGTTACTAGGATATATTGGACTGGAGAAAAGAAGAAGAAAAGAGAGAGAAGAAGAGGGGAAAGAATCCCAGCCACAGAGGCGATCATGAATACACGCAAGCACGATCAAGAGCCGCTGATATGCGGAGCTCAAAGATGCCAGGCAGTTTAGTTGGAACGGGAGAAAAAAGAAAACGGATTAAGGTGGCCTAGGAAGCTTTGGCCGTTAAGAACTTGCAACTCCTGGAGGAGGAGTTCTTAGTTATGGAGGATGTGTCTCCCAATGTATGTCATGCCGATTTTTAAACGCGTTGACTGACTCTGCACTCACAACATCCGAGGTAATCTATCACAAATGCTTACTATGAAATACGGAAAGAAATGCCTACTTGAGGTCGTTCTTCGAGCTTTATGCTTGAGTTTTTGACCGTTGTTTCGCAAGCTATCATTGAGCTCTCTTTCAAGCGTCCCGTTGTACGTACGTCGTTAAAGTCATTCAAATACTTAAATGTTTCTATTAGTTGCCCCCTGAGTCGAATTGGTCGAGAGAGATTAGACCCAGTTCTTGTAGGCGACATACATACGGCTCATTTCGCCACTGAGGTATCAATTTCGTTGCACTGTGTTGGACTCTTTCCATGTGATCGATATCATTACACATATGAGGCGATCAGAAGTGGACAGCAAATTCTAAGTGTGGCCGCACTAATGCCTTGTACAAGGGAATGATAATGTCCTTGGACTTGTATTCAAAATACCGGGTGATGAATCTCAGTACTCTGCTTGCCATTTTCACACTCATGTCAACTTGCTGACTGTTTTATAGTTTGATTATAATAGTGATTCCAAAGTCACGTTGTAGGGTGACAGTAGCCAATACCGTCCCGTTCATTTTCAATGCAGTTGAGTTCTCAAGCCCTATGTGCATTGTTGAGCATTTGTCGACATTAAAGCTCATCTGCCAAGTTGTGCTCCATTCCAAGAGATGGTTAAGGTCTTGTTAGAGCTCTGCTATCTTCGTGGCAGGATGACACAGTTTAGTATCACCCGCAAATTTACTGATTTTCCTACCGATGTTAAGATCGAGATCGTTGATGTAAATCGAAACAGAAGAGGGCCAAACACGCTGCCTTGTGGAACCCCTGATGATACCTGAGTCCAGGCGCTCGTCTCTCCTTTAAGCTTCACTCGCTGTTACCTACCAGTAAGCCATACTCGGATCCATCGGAAATGGTCTCTCTGGATGGCATGGGCTTCCAATTTTTTCGATAGCCGTTGATGGGAGACTTTGTCGAAATCGTTTGAAGTCTAGATACACAAGATCTACACCATTTTCTTCATCTTTAATATCTGTAACTTTTCAGAAAAAGTTCAATATGTTTGTTAAGCAGCTTATTCCATTTCGGAAACCATGCTGGGAGTCAGATACGGGAAGATACTTCCTCAGGTGATCAATGATGCGCTATTTTAAGAGGAGTTCGACGATTTTGCTGACGACCGATGTGAAATTGATTGGTCGATAGTTGTAGGGGCATTTCTTATCCCCATTCTTAAGCATCGGGATCACATTAGCTAGTTGCCAATCCTACGGAACTTGTCCTGTTATTAGGGACCGAATGAATATTTCGAGCAGTGGCTTCAGGATGACTGGAGCCATTTCCCGTAGTACACGAGGAGTAAGAAAGATTAGCTGGGCTAGTGGATTTGTACTCATTTAGGTGGGTCAGTTCTTGAAGGTTCTCCATCTCCGTGAAAACACATGTGTTTATGGGAGCAACTTGCATTGGTACTGGTTCGGGGATATTCGCAACATTTTCAATAGTAAATACACAGGTGAAATAGTCGTTCAGGATTGTGGCTTTGTTTCTTAGGTAATTTGTGATTTCACCGTCAGGTGTTTTGAGAGGGCCTATGGATTCTTTTTTGAGTCATCTTTCATTTACATATTTATCGAATGCCTTTGGGTTGCGCTTTGCCACAGAGGCTACGGAGACTTCTTTTTCCCTTTTTGTCGTCCTGACTATTTTTTTTTTTTTTGCCTCCCGACATCTCTTTTTGTGATTAGACTTATTCTCCTCCGTTGGACTACGCTTCCAGGTTTTGTACCGCTCATTTCGCCTTGCAATGCAGCGTTTGACTGACCGATTCATCCAGAGGGGATCATTACTGATACGAACTCGTTTATTTGGGATGTATCGTTCAGCTGCTCTCAGGATGCTCGTCTTCAAAATGCGGGAGCATTGTTCAACACTGGCGTCTCTCATAGGGTTTCGAAGTCAGTTGTTCCTAATTCAGCTGCCATTCCCAGAAAATTTGCTCGTCGCAGTCTGGCAGATTGAGACGATGGGCATTAGAGGTGAATTCATTGCCAGTTTTGACAGTAAATTCAATCATGTTGTTGTGGTCTCCAAGCCGGTCTAGGATGGCTAGGTCAACAATTGCACAATCCAGAGTAGAGAATACCAGATCTAGAGTATTACGCTAGCTCGTGGGTTCTTTAACGTGCTGAGTCAGGTGGTGGTGGCTGAGGAGCTCGAGCAGTTTACTGCCTGGCGCTGGGATGCTCAAGGTACTCCAATCAATTTGGGTGAGGTAGAAACCTCCCATTAGAATTGTTTCATTCGAAGAATTCAGTGCATTATCGATCTTGTTGTAAAGTGCTGCATCAGTTTCGGCGTACTGCGAGGGCCCCTGTAGTCAAGAATAATATTCAACGGCTGTCGAATGCAAAGATGACTATGGGTAGTGATAAATTCATATTCTTTAGTTGCTGCAAAAACCTTACAGAGGGGATTGAGGTGTTCCTTAATATATTAGATCGAACCCGCTCTTCTACCTGTTTCTGTGTGTTGGTCTTTGTTGAACAGTTTGTAACCTTTCAATGCAACTTCCGCGTGAAGATGGTTGCTTGAAAGGTTTGTCGATGTTTCATTGAGTGTGAAAACATCATATGCAAGAGTAGCTGCAATAGCTTGCAGTTCATCCATCTTGTTTGTAATGCTCTGAACGCTGCCAAATAAGAATTTGAGACTAGTGTTTGCATTGCTGTTACGAGTCGCTGATGTGCTTGAGGTGTCCGGTTGCTGGGGAAAGGGTGAAGTCATGAGATCATGATTATTATTATCAGTAGCGGAGGGAGGGCCTGCCTGTAGTTGACCAGGGGAAGATTTTTGTATTTGGCATGACAGTTGCCAGATTGTTTTACGTCTGCAGCTATTTGGCGGACAACAGGACGTTTCCCGCCAAGTTAGCCTTGCTCCTAGTTATTCTGGTTTGAGGTAGCTGTCTGGATTTCATCTTCGGAGGAATGTTCGCAGCACCTGACTTCCGAGTGCTGCGATTCCCTTCATGCGTTGGTATGCTTGAGGTTCTTGGGTTTTGATCAGGCTTTTTATCTACTTGTATTGGAGACCGTGTTTTTTTCTTTGGAAACGCCTGCTGGACTTGCGCGTTCAGGTTTGGATGAATCCCGATCGGTACAGTAGACCCCTATGGTTGACCTTTTCAAACGCCGCGCTAGAGTTCAACTATGCACAAGTCGTGCCTCGGACCTACAATCCAGCGCAGATTGTAAATGATGTGGTTAGAACATCTGACTTTTCAAAAGCTATGTGCAAACAAAGCGTTTATTTTAGAAAAATATCTCGTTTTACCTATCTTCTAATTAATTAAACATTTCTATCAATTTTCTACTGTTTTACAAATAATGGGATGCAATAGCAATGTACGATGCAAAAGACTTTACAGATTTTAGCTCCCTGGACCTTTCCGCACATTTATCGTGCAACGGGGCCCACAGCACGATCATCACCTCGAGGGGTAATTTTAATTCGTCTGAACACACACACATAGCTGGCGCAATCTCACATCTAACGGCCCGTTTACACGAGCAGACAGTGTTGCCCAACTCGCAAACCACCGACAGTATCCGAAAGCATGGGATCGTTCACATGACAGGAAGCTATCCACGCACTGTTGTGTAAGTTCGCTTTCCGTTACTCCAAGAACCACCATTACTCGCAAGTTAACTGTTGCCAATCACAAATAGCAACATTGTTGTTATAGAGTTGTAATTGACCCGTAACATGCAGCGTAGTTTCATCTTTACCTTGTTCATTTATAAATAGCATGAAGAGCTGGAATTTGGTAGAGTTTTTCTACCGACGGTACTACCGAAATATGCTTGTATTGTGGTATTTCTGTAGAAAAAAGGTACCGAATAGTAGCTCTGTAAATATGGGCACCTAAATCTCTTCCCTATCTTTCATAAACAACATGAAAATTTGCATCGTATGTATTGTACACCGTACATCAAATTATAATGTCTATTTTTGGGGGTTGTATTTCCTCAATTCTTATTTTTCATCATATATTCGATAAAAGAAAAAAACACAAAAGAAAGATACGTGTCCAAAATTGTGCTACTTCTATAGTTTCTACCAGATTAAAACTGACTGCCCATAAGTGTTAATTACAAACTGCGCTACAGCTTGTCCCAGGTATTACAAACTGCGCTACAGCTTGTCCCAGGTGTTAGCTTCAAGAACCTATACATAATAAAACGCTGCGTGTATTTAGTTATTTCGTGTCCCCTCTTTAGGAAATAGGTAGACGAAGAATAGGCCAGGTTGTAGATTTTGTAACTGAGCTACGTTTTCGTATAGATCGATGATCAGGTTACAGATGATGGTAAAGCCCTTTATCTGAATGCACTTCTTTCTTGAAACACATCTTGAAATCAAAACTGTACATGCAGCTTCTGGAGTGCGATTCCATTCCTTTTTCCGCTCAGGTCACGACGTATAAATTCGGCAGATGATCAACGGAGCGCTGACGATGCGATGATGATAATAACATGTTTTTGCTCTCAGGTCACGACGTATGAATTCGGCAGATGATGAACGTAGTGCTGACGATGCGATGATAATAATATTTCATTGCTCCTAGGTCTCGGAGCATAAATTCGGCAAATGATCAACGGAGCACTCACGACGAGTACTAGAGAATTAGTTAGGTTTGATAGGTTTATTACACACAAACACATTTTATATTACAAGTATTTGGTAAAGGAGTAATACTCTATAGAATAATGCATCTGCGTAGCCACTGAAAGTTTAACAAACTTATTGGGCAACATAAAACAAAAAACAAAAACTAATAAAATTGCATGACGTATTCTTTAAAACGTTTTTTAAGACGTTATCAGAAATGGGATCTAATAAATACTCAGGGGCAGTAAACAATTTATTCTTCTAGTTTTTTGTCTTTATTTCATAGAGCAGATTTCTCTTCAGAGGCCAAAATGTCAGCATATCAGTGAAGCAAATATTTGCGCATGGAAGGCAGTATCAAGGATTCGGTGCACTAACATTGCATGTACGCCGACTGGAATGTCATTCAAGTTTATTGAAGTGTTTTACTTAAGATTTTACTTTGGAAGAAAATGGATAGGGAACGTAAAAGATGAATGAGACTACTTCAATGTCAGAAACAAAGACTAGCTACCAATGAAGCATTTATGCGACACAGTGACAAGGAATGCTTGAAAAAGAAACATTGCAGGAGGGGATAAGAGTTGCTAATGAACGTGAGAGGGGAAATGTAGAGAGAGAAAGTCAGAAAAAGTGCGAAAATATATTGATTATTGCGTGTTTTTTTTTTACGCACCGGTCCACTAGTGTTAGCTATAAGAAAGAATAATTCATTTTGCTACACCCCTAGTTTGTTGGGCACTAAATCCTTATGAGAAAATGTAGGTTTTTTTTTTTTGCATGAACAACTTCCAGAAAGAAGAAATAAAGGTAATTGCGTATGTGTAAACGACGATAGTAATGAGTAATCGAATGGTTTATGTATGATAAACTAATTCCATAATAATTAATGCGATACCGAATAACCCAAAGAATATTCAAGTTTGTGCTGAAATAATCAGGCATTCGCTGTATTATTAATAAAAGTCTACTTGCACATAAAGCTACTAGTTGGAATAGCAGATAGCCCGGAAATATGCGATGAAGAATCAACCTCAAATTGTTAGCAGACTCTCGGTCACTCAGCGCCCAGGTCCACTGTGGGTATTATGTCGCTGACATGCTCATTCCATGACTGGTTGCATTGCACTGCGCATTGCGCAAGGAGCTTGCTGAGGACTGAGGATACATACTACATAGGCCTGTTGTAACCAGATTGCTTCAGAGTTACTCGGTGTTACGCGGTGTTACTGTATTATAGAAGTAAATGAGACTGGATTTCTCAAAGCGTAACCCCGCAACAACCAGAACAATAACAAACCTAATGTAAACACGGACGTCTATTCATAATAATTGCTAATAATGATGATATAGCCTCTAAAAATTTCATGATACGTCCCTGCAGATCTGCCTTTCATGAGAAATTGACGAATTACACCAATTGAAGGTTTTTCTCAATAAACTCAATATACCGACTTCGTGAGAGCTTAAATCGTAAACAAACCAAGAAGCACAATAGAAATATCTCATGACTCAGCTAAATGTATCAATATTTGGTTTTATTTGTGACGAATATAACCTAGCAACGCAATACTAATACTAGTAGCAAATATATAAGGAAATTACGTCTTTACACATATTTATTCGGTGCACATGTGGCGAGACTTGGCATCAACACGGTGTTACTTCTCTCGCGTCCCACCTATTTCGCAGGGTAACGAGTTTGCGTACCACCGAGTAACCCCGGCGTGTCTCACTGATGGAAAATGGTTCAATGCAAAACGGATTTTGAGGACGGAGTTACCCTCGAGGTAACACTGGGTAACCCGAGGTTACCTAGCACGCTGAGTGCAACAGGCCTCATAGCTAACTTTTGAGTACGAGCGAATGCGTGGCAAGATCCTCACAGTAGGGTGTAGGGATGGCCTCGCTTCAAAGGGGGAGGGAAGACCCGGAAGCACTGGCACCAAACTCGCCACGCTGTGTGCGTGCATCGCTGTGCGTGCGTTCCACTAAGCTTTCTTGCCGAGTCACGACCCTAAGGAGTACTACTATAAGCACTACCTAACCTTATATAACCTAATCTGCAATACTGTCATAACACTAATAAAAATATCGTAAGCTATCAAACTTCCATTATTGCATAAATAAAGACGAAGTAAATTAAAAAAAATGAGCAAGTCTGTCTAGCATTTATAGTTTTGGAGGAAACTCGAGTCCCTGAAGTTACGTGTTATGTACCGCAACCCTTAATATGAAGGATGCCACTTATTACCAGAACTGATTTTAGGCAAAATAGCAGAAGTTGTGATTACAATAATGTAGCTGGTGACATGTATTCGCAATTGTAAAGGAAGAGTTATTCAAAATGTTCCTAGATAATGGAATATTCGTAAGTACAATAAACTTTTTTGTGTGCACCCACCAAGCCCCGGTAACAAAGACGGTAGGCTGGCAGTCTGGTAGCGGCCGTTGCAAAGAAAACAAGGCGGGTGCGTCCGCACTTGGCCGCTCAGGCCACCGGTTGTGGGTGGCCTGATAAATTATAAGCAAGTCACCATCATTGTGCTGCTTTTCGAAGTATATTGAAGACCCGCAACAGTGTGTTTACCTTAGAACGGAACCCTACATTTCCCCAAATTTCGTAGGAAGTCATTGGGCCCAAGAATTTACCGGTCCACGACATACAGCAACTTGTGGCCTTGGCACACAGCAGCACAGCGCACGTACCTTTAACGAAGCACGCACACACAGCGATGCACGTACATAGAATAGTTGCGAACGTACATAGCGTATGGCGAATTTGGTGCTTGTGCGGCCCCGAAGCACTATCGTCGTTCACGACGATTTTGCGTTCAAGTAAGCTTTGCTGCGCGTGCTTCCACAAAAATAAACACTGCCTAGGCTAACTTAACCTAGCCTAACCTAACATTACCTAGCCTAACCTAACTTAACCTAGCCTAACCTAACTTAACCTACCCTTAGCTAACCTAACCTCTTTACCTAACCTTCTAACCTAACCCAACCTAACCCTTCTAATCTTCCTAACGTTACCAAGCCTTACTTAACCTAAACTTAGCTAACCTAACCTTACCTTACCAAACCTAACTTAATCAGCGATACAGCGAGCAGCACACCAACTTGAACGCCGCTCACTCGCACACGATCTGCGTACACGAACACGCACACAAATCCGTCATGAACGACGATAGCGCGGTCCGGAAGAAGTTTAGCACGTACCATCGGGGAAATTTCCTTTAGATTTTGAGAATTTGAGTGCACCCCAAGAAGTGTCATACGGAATTTTGGAGACTTTACCATGCCTTATGGTTAACAACTACACAAAAAACGAACTTCTACTACGTACATTAACAATCACAATCATGCATTTTTATGTTTGTATTCTTCTACAACAATCCCTTTAATTTTCTCAAGATAGGGGAAATTTTAGAACTCCCATCTAGGAAATTTTAAAAACCTTTAGTGGCATTTCTGTGCTCCCAGTTTAGTCGAGATCTTCGTAAGGGTAGGTGTATGAGCGTACGATCTCAACACCACGCTCTAGTCTGAATCTATGCATGCTTCATTTGGAGTCACTATACACGTTGTATGTGTTTGGAGTTTGCATCGAAACAGGATGGAAACTTTACATTACGGCAAAGATTTCAATCACCAATCTGATCGAATAATTATTTGCTAATCTTCGAAGCGACGTGTTGCTGGCAGCTCAACAAGCTCCCTGTCCGGGTCCCCCCCCCCATTTCAGCACCCTCAGGGGTATATTGTGGCGGGCCCTTTCCCTGCGACAATATGTTTGGGCATGACGCACCCAAGGGTCCTGAGTGCCTTCCCCGCAAGGGATGTAGCATCTGGCCGCAGTGCGTGCTGAGAAGGTTAGTTTTGTAAAGTTAGGGAGGCTTTCGATACTTCCCCTTCTGTTTCGGGAGGGGGGCTGCTGATCGAGGTGGCTGACCTATTCCCGCTAGACTTCTACCTTCCTGTATTTCGATTGTTTCCCCTGTGTGGCGTACTGAGCGAAATCATTCAGCCGTGCCATTGGGTTGGAGATGCTCAACTTGCGCCTTTTCTGCCAGTAGCGGACTGACCACTCTGAGACCCACCGCAGAAAAACAGAGACAAAAATCAATGACAATTTAAAACGCGCCTTAGTCGGCGCACGATCCTCTGGTTAAACACAGGAATAGTTCGGGGCAATATAGGCGGTGTGTCTCTGAAGCACTAGTAAAACTTCTACTACTACTACCCCCCTTACAGCGAGGCCATCCATATACCTCCATTGCCGGGATTTTGAAACGGATGCTCCAAGACACTTTCTCCCTCCCGCATATAAGCTCCTTGGCATTACGCGAGTGAGCATTTTGGCCGTGCGGCAGACCGTGGACTGAAGTTCGCGCAATGAGCGACCGACCAAATTGCACGCAAAACGCGACCGACCAAATTGCGTCTGTCAACCATCTGCTAGAGCACACTGTCCGCTCTCTAATAGCACACAGCCTGCAGCTCGAACACTATCCGCTCGTGTAAAGGGCCCTTGACAGGTACCGGGCCCCCTCCGGGCACATCTCGATAAATAACAGGAAGCGGCAGTGCTGCGGCACTCGTCACAATCTCACCCAAAAACCCTGCCATGGATAAGAACTAAGATGAAGCGTTTTTCAACTTCATTTTCCTTAGTGGGTAGGGCGAAAAATTTTCTGAGCGGGGAAGAAATTGCTGTAAATTATTTTTTTTTCTAGAAGGATATTTTCTACCTCCTTAAGACCCGTGGAGTTGAAAAATGTGCTCTCAAGGTAGACATAAAACGAAATAGGTTCCGTTTTGCTCCAGTTTGAGAAATGCTTACGACTATAGTCAAACCAGCGTAAGCAGTCCTTTAGGGGCGGGGCTGAATTGAACGCAGCAGTACCAAGTCTAATCTATTAAATGATGCACTTCTAGTATCCGAATATAAATATAGTTTCAACAGTTGAGACAAGTTATACCACGCGCTTATGTGAGATCTGGCCAAGTTGCTTTGCGTTCTTAGCTACGCCCATCGGACTCTTCTCGCCGGTTTGACTATAGTGCAGAAAAATTTTGTTAATAGTGTATATTTAGTACAGAAAATTTTAATTTGATAGCATTGTATCCTCTACAGCCCAAGTAACCTTAAAAAATAACGTAAACTACTAAATTACAAATATTTGAAAAATGCAAAAACATGATAATAATAAGTAAATGATGCTGACATTATGGCTAGCATTCAAAGTATTCTGTAAAATGTAAAATATGATTGTACTAAGTTCCATCCTTCTAGTCAAACTTTTTTTACCTCCCCAAAGATACGAATTTTTTTGCACTACGACGATATCGTGACAGTAATCTTTATAATTTTAAAGTGTTGATAAAGCAAACGGTGAATAATGATATTGGAAAGTAATTATATACAACAAAAATTTTGATCCAGCTCTTCGCTCACCTCGTACAGGCGGCTGTACATCGGATTCCACCCTACACCAAACCTTCCAATACTGGAGCGGTTTTACGTACGAATTGCACTTCTGTGTGCTTGTCAAAAGTGGGCATAGTATTCCTCGATAGCAAGCTGGACGTATCAAGCCAACTGTGTTTGAAGGGCCACATGCCATACACACGCGAGCGTGCCAGTTGCACCGAACGCGGCGGTGTAGTAGATACTACCAGGATGAGTATCTGGCTGTCAGTAACGAATCCAAGTAATTGATCTTATCTTAGTGCAATAATTCTGATGGGAGGTCGTTATGCAACTCGAGTAGGATGTTGCAGGGAATCTTGGGCTACAGCCAAGGATATGAACGGAAGAATTAGCTTGATGCTTATGTATGTATACTTGGGTCATTTCTGATCTGTGAACGAAAGCCGGATGAGCTACTAGCTATCTAATCGAGCAACTGGCTACTGCTCTTTTCAACGTCAGCAGAGACGAGTGTCGACAATATTCGGAACGTCAATTGCACCATTTCAATGGCTAATATAATCTCAGGAAGTGTGTGGATGAACAATACTTTTGAAGAAGACTCAGTCACAAGTTTTACGACGCGCTCCACGTGTTGAGTGGTAAGGTATCTATGGTACATTAGCCTGAGGCGCGTCACCTGATTGAATTAGATTCTTCAGTTCTTCGTTGGTAATGTGTTTCAGCAGTGGTGGATCAGTCAAATGAGCAGCCTGCCAGTCTATTATTTCAATGGATGTTTTGGCTTCAAAGTTGACATCAGGCAAAGTGGAATGACAAACACAGGATCTTCTCATGATCTCAATAATCCTTGTCTTTAGCAATTTTTTGTCGCCAAGGATACGAGTCCCTTGCTCCCGATCGTGAACCATGGCAATTTTATGTACTTCGGCGTGTGCGCAACATACAATTCTCTGCATAATAGAATCCTGACTTCAGAAAGTGCATCAAAAATATTTCATGATCTATGAATTACTGTGGGCTATGCTTTACTTTCGAACCATATCGGAATGTAGACAGACATAATGAACTTTCCAATAGGCAAAAAGTTGTCTGATGAATCTGCTGACTGGGTGATTGATAGTAGTGAGCCATCTTGATAACAAATGTTGCCTGGATCACGATGTAGGAGAGACTCCCTGCTTTGAAGCCAACTAAACGAGTTCGTATCAGTAATGATCCCCTCTGGATGAATCGGACAGTCAAACGCTGCATTGCTAGGCGACAACTGCGTTACAAAGCCTGGAAGCGAAATCCAACAGAGGAGAACAGGTCCAGTCACATAAGGGCCTGTCGGGNCGGTCATTCATTCTCTTCCTATTTTTTCTGTCTTCACCTTTCTTCCATTTTCCTCTCTACCTACTAACATCTCTCCCACTATCGTCTAATTTTCTCCTCTCTTCACTCCACTCACCGTTTTTTTACTGACGACCGATGGGAAACTGATTGGTCGATAGTTGTTGGGGCACTTCTTATCCCCCTTCTTATGTATCGGGATCACATTAGCTAGTTTCCAATCCTGCGGACTTGTCCTGTTCTTAAGGACCGATTGATATTTCGAGCAGGGGCTTCAGGATGACTGGAGCCATTTCCCGTAGTACACGAGGTGTAAGATTATCTGGGCTAGTGGATTTGCACACATTTAGGTGGGTCAGTTCTTGAAGGTTCTCGATCTCCGTGAGACAAATGTGTTTAAGGGAGCAACTTGCATCGGTACTGGTTCAGGGATATTTGCAACATTTTCAATAGTAAATACACAGGTGAAATAGTCGTTCAGGATTGTGGCTTTGTCTCTTAGGTAATTTGTTATTTCACCGTCAGGTGTTTTGAGAGGGCCTATGGACTCTTTTTTGAGCAGTCTTTCATTTACATATTTATCGAATGCCTTTGGGTTGCGCTTTGCCATAGCGGCTACGGAGACTTCTTTTTCCCTTTTTGTGGTCTTGACTATTTTTTTTTTTTTTGCCTCCCGACATGTCCTTTTGTGATTGGACCTGTTCTCCTCTGTTGGATTACGCTTCCAGGTTTTGTAACGCTCATTTCGCCTTGCAATGCAGCGTTTGACTGTCCAATTCATCCAGAGGGGATCACTACTGATACGAACTCGTTTATTTGGGATGTATCGTTCAGCTGCTCGCAGAATGCTCGTGTTCAAAATGTGGGAGCATTGTTCAACACTGGGGTCTCTCATAGGGGTTTCGAAGTCAGTTGTTCCCAATTCAGCTGCCATTCCCAGAAAATTTACTCGTCGCAGTCTGGCAGATTGAGACGATGCGCATTAGTGGTGAATTCATTGCCAGTTTTGACAGTAAATTCAATCATGTTGTTGTGGTCTCCAAGTCGGTCTTGGATGGCTAGGTCAACAATTGCACAATCCGGAGTGGAGAATACCAGATCTAGAGTATTAATCTATCTCGTGGGTTCTTTAACGTGCTGATTCAGGTGGTGGTGGCTGAGGAGCTCGAGCAGTTTACTGCCTGGGGCTGGGATGCGCAAGGTACTCCAATCAATTTGGGTGAGGTAGAAACCTCCCATTAGAATTGTTTCATTCGAAGAATTCAGTGCATTATCGATCTTTTTGTAAAATGCTGCATCAGTTTCCCGGCGGTCTAATCTAATCTACTGCGAGGGCTCCTGGCCACCATTACTCGGCGGACAACAGGACGTTTCCCGCCGAGTTAGCCTTGCTCCTAGTTATTCTGGTTTGAGGTATCTGTCTGGAGTTCATCTTCGGAGGAATGTTCGCAGTACCTGACTTCCGAGTGCTGCGATTCCCTTCATGCGTTGGTATGCTTGAGGTTCTTGGGTTTTGATCAGGCTTTTTATCTACTGGTATTGGAGACCGTGTTTTTTCTTTGGAAACGCCTGCTGGACTTGCGCGTTCAGTATTGGATGAATCCCGATCGGTACGGTAGCCCCTATGGTTGACCTTTTCAAACGCCGCGCTAGAGTTCAACTATGCACAAGTCGTGCTTCGGACCTACAATCCAGCGCAGATTGTAAATGGTGTGGTTAGAACATCCGACTTTTCAAAAGTTATGTGCAAACAAAGCGTTTAATTTAGAAAAATACCTCGTTTTAACCAATCTTCTAATTATATTAATATTTCTATCAATTTTGTACTGTTTTACAAATAATGAGATGCAATAGCAATGTACGGTGCAAAAGACTTTACAGATTTTAGCTCCCTGGACCTCTCCGCACGTTTATCGTGCAATGGGGCCCACAGCACGATCGTCACCTCGAGGGGTAATTTTAATACGGCTGAACACACACACACACATAGCTGACGCAATCTCACATCTAACGGCCCGTTTACACGAGCAGACAGTGTTGCCCAACTCGCAAACCACCGGCAGAATCCGAAAGGATGGGAACGTTCACATGACAGGAAGCTATCCGCGCACTGTTGTGTAAGTTCGCTTTCTGATACTCCAAGAACCACCATTACTCGCAAGTTAACTGTTGCCAATCACAAATAGCAACATTGTTGTTATAGAGTTGTAATTGACCCGTAACATGCAGCGTACTTTTATCTTTAAATTGTTAATTTATAAGTAGCATGCAGAGCTGGGATTCGGTAGAGTTTTTCTACCGAAATATGCTTGTATTGTGGTATTTCTGTAGAAAAAAGGTACCGTATCCTAGCTCTGCAAATATGTGCACCTAAATCTCTACCCTATGTCATAAACGGCATGAAAATTTGTATCGTATGTATTGTACACCGTACATCAAATTATAATGTCAATTTTGGGGGGTTGTATTTCCTCAATTCTTATTTTTCATCATATATTCGATAAAAGAAAAACACAAAAGAAAGATATGTGTCCAAAATTGTGCTACTTCTATAGTTTCTTCCAGATTAAAACTGACTGCCCATAAGTGTTAATTACAAACTGCGGTACAGCTTGTCCCAGGTGTTAGCTTCAAGAATCCATATATAATAAAACGCTGCGTGTATTTAGTTATTTCGTGTCCGCTCTTAAGGAAATAGATAGACGAAGAATAGGCCAGGTTGTAGATTTTGTAACTGAGCTACGTTTTCGTAGAGATCGATGATCAGGTTGCAGATGACGGTGAAGCCCTTTATCTGAATGCACTTCTTTCTTGAAACACATCTTCAAATCAAAACTGTACATGCAGCTTCTGGAGTGCGATGCCATTCCTTTTCCACTCAGGTCACGACGTATATATTCGGCAGATGATCAACGGAGCGTTGACGGTGCGATGATGATAATAATATTTTTTTTTGCTCTCAGGTCACGACGCATAAATTCGGCAAATGATCAACGGAGCACTCAAGCAGTTGAGAATTAGTTAAGGGGCAGTAAGCATTTTATTCTTCTAGTTTTTTGTCTTTATTTCATAGCGTAGATTTCTCTTCAGACGCCAAAATGTCAGCATATCAGTGAAGCAGATATTTGCGTATGGAAGGCAGTATCAAGGATATGGTGCACTAACATTCCATGTACGCCGACTGGAATGTCATTCAAGTTTATTAACGTGTTTTACTTAAGATTTGACTTTGGAAGAAAGTGGATAGGGAACGTAAAAGATGAATGAGACTACTTCAATGTCATAAACAAAGACTAGCTACCAATGAAGCATTTATGCGACACAGTGACAAGAAATACTTGAAAATGAAAGATTGCAGGAGGGGATAAGAGTTGCTAATGAACGTGAGAGGGAAAATGTGGAGAAAGAAAGTCAGAACTTGCGAAAATATATTGATTATTGCGTGATTTTTTACGCACGGGTCCACTAGCGTTAGTTATAAGAAAGAATACTTCATTTTGCTGCGCCCCTAGTTTATTGGGCACTACATCCTTATGAGAAAATGTATTTTTTTTTTTGGCATAAGCAACTTCCAGAAAGAAGCAATAAAGGTAATTACGTATGTGTAAACGACGATTGCAATGAGTAATCGAATGGTTTATGTATGATAAACTAATTCCATAATAATTAATGCAATACCGAATAACCCAAAGAATATTCAAGTTTGTGCTGAAATAATCAGGCATTCGCTTTATTATTATTAAAAGTCTACACGCACATAAAGCTAGTAGTTGGAATAGCAGATAGCCCGGTAATATGCGATAAAGAATCAACCTCAAATTGTTAGCAGACTCTCGGTCACTCAGCGCTCAGGTCCACTGTGGGCATTATGTCGCTGACATGTTCCCTCCATGACTGATTTCATTGCACTGCGCATAGCGCAAGAAGCTTACTGAGGACTGAGGATACACACTACATAGGCCTGTTGTAATCAGAATGCCTCAGAGTTACTCGGTGTTACTCACTCGGTGTTACTCTATTATAGAGGTAAATGAGACTGGATTTCTCAAAGCGTAACCCCGCATCAACCAGAACAATAACAAACCTAATGTAAACACGGACGTTTATTCTTAATTATTGCTAATAATGATGATATAGCCTCTAAAAATTTCATAATACGTCCCTGCAGATCTTCCTTTCATGAGAAATTGATGAATTACAACAATTGAAGGCTTTTCTCAATAAACTCAATAGACCGATTTCGTGAGAGCTTAAATCGTAAACAAACCAACAAGCACAATAGAAATATCTCATGACTCAGCTAAGTGTATCAATATTTGGTTCTATTTGTTACGAATGTAACCTAGCAACGCAATAATAATACTAGTAGCAAATATATAAGGAAATTACGTCTTCACACATATTTATTGGGTGCATATGTGGCGAGACTTGGCATCAACACGGTGTTACTTCTCTCGCGTCCCACCTATTTCGCAGGGTAACGAGTTTGCGTACCACCGAATAACCCTGGCGTGGCTCACTGATGGAAAATGGTTCAATGCGAAACGGATTTTGCGGACGGAGTTACCCTCGAGGTAACACTGGGTAACCCGAGGTTACCCAGCACGCTGAGTGCAACAGGCCTCATAGCTATACTTTTGAGTACGAGCGAATGCGTGGCAAAATCCTCACAATGGGGCGTAGAGATGGCCTCGCTTCAAAGGGGGAGGGAAGACCCGGAAGCACTGGCAGCAAACTCGCCACGCTATGTACGTGCATCGCTGTGCGTGCATTCCAGTAAGCTTTCTTGCCGAGTCACAACCCCGAGAAGCACTACTATAAGCACTACCTAACCTTACCTAACCTAATCTGCAATACTGTCATAACCCTAATAAAAATATCATAAGCTATCAAGCTTCCATTATTGCATAAATAAAGACGTTTTAAGTAAATTCCAATAATGAGCAAGTCTGTCTAGCTTCTATAGTTTTAGAGGAAAACTCGAGTCCCTGAAGTTTACGCTAAATGCACGATTTGTCTTAAATATTGTAGCTCTAAACAAATTCCGCGCCTTCGTAATACAAACCAGAGGACTGAACATAATGATCTCCCCCAGTGCAGTCCGCGGGTCTCACCTCTTCCCCTGTCGACCACCCCACCTCTCGAATTGTGTTCGGTACGTGTTATGTACCGAGACGCTTAATATGAAGGATGCCACTTATTACCAGAATTATGATTTTAGGCAAAATAGCAGAAGTTGGGATTACAATAATGTAAGCTAGTGACATGTATTCGCAATTGTAAAGGAAGAGTTATTCAAAATGTTCCCAGATAATGGAATGTTCGTAAGTACAATAAACTTCTTTGTGTGCACCCACCAAGCCCAGGCAACAAAGACGTTATGCTGGCAGTCTGGTAGCGGCCGTCGCAAAGTAAACAAGGCGGGTGCGTCCGCACTTGGCCGATCAGGCCACCGGTTGTGGATAAATTATAAGCAAATTATCATCAATGTGCTGCTTTTCGAAGTATATTGAAGACCCGCCACAGTGTGTTTACGTTGGAACCCTACATTTCCCCAAATTTCGTAGAAAGTCAGTGGGCCCAATAATTAACCGGTCCATGACATACAGCGACTTGTGGCACTGGCACACAGCAGCACAGCGCGCGTACCTTGAACGAAGCACGCACGCACAGCGATGCACGTACACAGAATAGTTGCGAACGTACACAGCGTATGGCGAATTTGGTGCTTGTGCGGCCCCGAAGCACTATCGTCGTTCACGACGATTTTGCGTTCAAGTAAGCTTTGCTGCGCGCGCCTCGACAAAAATAAACACTACCTAGGCTAACTTAACCTAGCCTAACCTAACTTAACCGAGCCTAACCTACCCTTAGCTAACCTAACCTCTTTACCTAACCTTCTAACCTAACCAAACGTAACCTTTCTAACCTTCCTAACGTTACCCAGCCTTACCTAACCTAAACTTAGCTAACCTACCCTAACCTTACCGTACCAAACCTATCTTAATCAGCGATACAGCGAGCAGCGCACCAACTTGAACGCCGCTCACTCGCACACGATCTGCGTACACGAACATGCACACAAATCCGTAACGAACGACGATAGTACGGTCCGGAAGAAGTTTAGCACGTACCATCGGGGAAATTTCCCTTAGATCTTGGGAATTTGAGTGCACCCCAGGAAGTGTCATACCAATTTTGGAGATTTTACCATGCCTTATGGTTGACAGCAACACAAAAACAAACTTCTACTACGTGCATTAACTATCATAATATTGCATTTTTCTGTTTGTATTCTTTTACAACAATCCCTTTAATTTTCTCAAGATCGGGGAAATTTTAGAACTCCCATCTAGGAAATTTTAAAAACCCTTAGTGGCATTTCTGTGCTCCCAGTTTAGTCGAGATCTTCGTAAGGGTAGGTGTATGGGCGTACGATATCAACACCACGCTGTAGTCTGAAGCTATGCATGCTTCATTTGGAGTCACTATACACGTTGTATGTGTTTGAAGTTTGCATCGAAACAGGATGGAAACTTTACATAACGGCAAAGATTTCAATCACCAATGATTATTTGCTAATCTTCGAAGCGACGTGTAGCTGACAGCTCAACAAGCTCCCTGTCCGGGTCCCCCCTCCCCCCATTTCAGCGCCCTCAGGGGTATATTGTGGCGGGCCCTTTCCCTGCCACAATGTGTTTGGGCATCACGCACCCAAGGGTCCCGAGTGCCTTCCCCGCAAGGGATGTTGTATCTGGCCACAGTGCCTGCTGTTTCGGGAGGGGGGCTGCCGATCGAGGTGGCTGACCTATTCCCGCTAGACTTCTACCTTCTTGTATTTCGATTGTTTCCCCTGTGCGGCGTACTGAGCGAAAGCATTCAGCCGTGCCAGGGGTTGGAGATGCTCAACTTGCGCCTTTTCCTGCCAGTAGCGCACTGACCACTCTGAGACCCACCGGCAGAAAAACAGAGACAAAAATCAATGTCAATTTAAAACGCGCCTTAGTCGGCGCACGAGCCTCTGGTTAAACACAGGAATAGTTCGGGGCAATATTGGCAGTGTGTCTCTGAAGCACTAGTAAAACTTCTAGTACTACTACTACTACCCCCCTTACAGCGAGTCCATCCATATACCTCCATTGCCGGGAATTTGAAACGGATCCTCCCAGACACTTTCTCCCTCCCGCATATAAGCTCTTTGGCATTACGCGAGTAAGCATTTTCGCCGTTCGGCAGACCGTGGACTGAAGTTCGCGCAATGAGCGACCGACCAAATTTCACGCAAAAAGCGACCGACCAAATTGCGGCTGTCAACCATCTGCTAGAGCACACTGTCCGCTCTCTGATAGGAGACAGCCCGCTGCTCGGAGAACACTATCCGCTCGTGTAAAGGGGGCTTGACAGGTATCGGGCCCCCTCCGAGCACATCTCGACAAATAATAGGAAGCGGCACTCGTCACAATCTCACCCAAAAACTCTGCCATGGATAAGCACTAAGATGAAGCGTTTTTCAACTTCATTTTCCTTAGTGGGTAGGGCGGAAAATTTTCTTGAGCGGGGAAAAAATTGCTGTAAATTATTATTTTTTTTTCTAGAAGGATATTTTCTACCGCCTCAACACCCATGGAGTTGAAAAAAAGTGCTCTAAAGGTAGACATAAAACGAAGTAGGGCCCGTTTTGTTCAAGTTTGAGAAATGCTTTCGACTATAGTCAAACCAGCGTAAGCAGCTTTAGGGGCGGGGCTGCATTGAACGCAGCAGTACCAAGTCTAATCTATTAAATTATGCACTTTGAGTATCCGAACATAAATATAATTTCAACGGCTGAGACAAGTTATACCACGCGCTTATGTGAGATTTGGCCAAGTTGCTTTGCGTTCTTAACTACGCCCATCGGAATTTTCTCGCCGGTTTGACTATTGTGCAGAAAAATTTTTTTAATAGTGTATATTTAGTACAAAAAATTTCAATTTGATAGCATTGTATCCTCTACAGCCCAAGTAACATGAAAAAATAACGTTAACTAGTAAATTACACATATCTGAAAAATGCAAAAACATAATGATAAGTAAATGATGCTGACATTATGGCTAGCATTCAAAGTATTCTGCAAAATGTAAAATATGATTGTACTAAGTTACATCCTTCTATTCAAACTTTTATTTTTTACCTTCTCAAAGATAAGAGTTTTTTTTTGCACTAGGACGATATTGTGACAGTAATCTTTATAATTTTAAAGTATTGATAAAGTAAACGGTAAATAATGATATTGGAAAGTAGTTATATACATTATATATTAAATATATATATATATATATTATATACATTATGCTACTAACTAAATTGGAAATACGCAGCGTCTCTTTCATTGTAATATAATCTATCTATTCTATTTTAATTTAATTTCGTTCCATTATTAATATTAGTAGCTATTTCTTGGAATTCATGTCTGTTTCTCACTCACTCCTGAATATGGTTAGCTGTTCTATATATTCTAAATTTCCCATTGCACCTTTCTTCTTTTTTTTTTTCTCGGTCATAATCCCTGTAAACGTAACATTTTTAATCCGCAACTACTCGCCCTAGCTCACTTTAGGATGCATACTGTATTTCATAATCTAAAAAAAAAAATTCACATCACTGCTGTGTAACCAACGCCCCTCTTAACGGAAAATAGTGTCAGTATTATCTCCTTATTAGGATGCGAGCCTTGTTCTAGTAAATTCACTGCTAATTTAATACCAATTGTCTTTTATGTTACTTTTTAGTATTATTCTTATGTTAGTACTAAGCATGAAAACCTCAGGATACTGTGTCCTAACCTTGTTGGACACGGTCTCCAGATGAGAATTACATGAGCTTATTATTATTATTACCTTTGTGAAAAACAGACTAAAAGAAGTTTGTTCCTTTGAGTTTGACTTTCAGGAACTGCAAATTCCCCATGAGTACCACTTTGTCCCCACTGAACATAATGTGGCCGACATCCTTACCCGAGGAATGAAAACTGAAGAATTCCTCCAACAGAAAGAAAGGTGGCTGCATGGCCCCTCTTGGATCCTTGTGCCTGAAGAAAATTGGCCTAAAGGACAAATGGGCTGTGTGTCTACAAAATACCTTAAAGAAGGCAAAATTGTGGGTTCCACCGCTGTCCTGCCTCCACTGATACAAATGGAGTGACATCGGTTCGGCATCGCATCAACGGAGACCCGGGTTCGATTCCCCGGACGGCACGCTACGGATTTACACTACGTGGAGCACTCCAGCACCGAGAGGCCCGGCGATGCACGATGAGGGATCCTAAATTGACTCTCAGCACGTACTGCTTCTCCTGCTCTTCACACTACTGGATCTTCAAAATTCTAGAATTAGGGCAAAAAGAAAACCTCGATAGGTGTATCCATTGTACTCTGTATACGAGATAATAAATGATATTTGTTTGTTTTGTTTTGTTTTTGATCCAGCTCTTCGCCTATTTAACTTGTTGGCTATAAAACAACCCAGAGCTCACCTCGTAGAGGCGGCTGTACATCGAATTCCACCCTACACCAACCCTTCCAATACTGGAGCGGTTCTTTCGTACGAATTGCATTTTTGTGTGCTTGTCAAAAGTGGGCATAGCATTCCTCAATAGCAAGCTGGACGTATCATGCCAACTCTGTTTGAAGGGTCACATGCCATACACACGCGAGCGAGCCAGATGCACCGAACTCGGCGGTGTAGTAGATACTACCAGGATTAGTATCTGGCTGTCAGTAGCGAATCCAAATGATTGATCTTATCTATAGGGGCAATACTTCTAATGGGAGGTCGTTATGCAACTCGAGTAGGATGTTGCAGTGAATCTTCGGCAACAGCCAAGGATATGAACGGAATAATTAGCTTGATGCTTATGTATACTTGGGTCATTTCTGGTCTGCGAAAGCCGGATGAGCTACTAGCTTTCAAACCGAGCAACTGGCTACTGCTCTTTTGAACGTCAGCAGAGACGAGTGACGACGATATTCGGAACGTCAATCGCACCATCTCAATGGCTAATATAATCTCAGGAAGTGTGTGGATGAACAATACTTTTGAACAAGACTCAGTCACAAGTTTTACCACACGCTCCACGTGTTGAGTGGTAAGGTATCGGTGGTACAATAGCCTGAGGCGCGTCACCTGATTGAATTAGATTCATTAATTCATCGTTGGTAATGTGTTTCAGCACTGGTGGATCAGTCAAATGAGCAGCCTGCCAGTCTATTATTTCAATGGATGTTTTGGCTTCAAAGTTGACATCAGGCAAAGTGGAATGACAAACACAGGATCTTCTTATAATCTCAATATTCCTTGTCTTTAGCAATTTTTATCGCCAAGGATACGAGTCCCTTCCTCCCGATCGTGAACCATGGCAATTTTAAGTACTTCGGCGTGTACGCAAAATACAGTTCTCTGCAGAATAGAATCCTGACTTCAGAAAGTGCATGAAAAAGATTTCATGATCTATGAATTACTGTGGGCTATGCTTTACTTTCAAACCATATCGGAATGTAGACAGCCATAGTGAACTTTACAATAGGCAGAAAGTTGTCTGATGAATCTGCTGACTGGGAGATTTGTAGTAGCGAGCCATCTTGATAACATATTGCCTGGATCACGATGTTAGAAAGACTCCTTGCTTTCACCAAAAGAAACAGCACGAAGATGTTTCTGACCAGTGTTTAGCTTTTCGGCATCACCATCAATGTTTTCACTTTCAACTGGCTAGCAGGAAGTGTGAAGTACTTCTTAAAATTTCAGTAATCGCTCGAAGTTGCATCGTGAAACCTTTTGGATTAGTCGTAGGGTCGTCAAGTTTGGTACCATGTGGTGCAGCGCGCAGTCGTTCCTCATTTGAATGCAGTTGAAAAATGAGCCACAGCAATGATCTCTGCCAGAATTTCCTCAGCATAGAAATTATTCAACTGTTTCTATCTGTGCTCACTGCAGTGCAATCACAACCAATAGCCTGCCATTTTCTTGATAATTTTAGATGCTTCTAAATGAGACGCTCCATTCTCAATCTTCCAAATGTGCTTGCTGATGTAGAGAAATGGTAAACCATTTTCCAAACGGCGTCTCTTGTTAATAGAGTACCATTGTACTTATTAGATAAGCTATCTAACAACGCTTTCAACAAGCGCGGTAAAAGTGTTGCGTGAAGCATTGTGCTAGTATAATTACTACCTGTTGCCCAAAAAGTTTCATTACTTTTCTTTGGGTTATGCAGATATATTACTGTATGTGTATTGTAATGTATATCTGTGGGCAATAAACCTATCAAACCTATCAATCAATGGTACAATATTGCCGCCAGAACCTATTGAAAAAGAAATAGGGCCTATATATTTTGAGCCAGGTTATTATGGAATTGTGATGTGCTCCTCTACAACTTAATTTGTTCTTGCAAGTCTTTTGTTTCCTTTCTTCATTTGAGACAATGCTTTATCTTTTTCGCCATCGAAGAATATAATTACAGTGAATAGATCTGTAGCAATAATGTCTTCTTCTGACCCGATGGCAACTTTGAAGCTGGAACATACATTGAAATGATAAACTGGCAGGCTGCTCACTGGACTGATCCACCACTGCTGAAATTACCAATGATGAACCAAAGAATCTACTTGAATCAGGTGACATACCTTAGTCTAATGTACCACAGATACCATGCAACTCCCAAAACGTGGAGCGTGTGGTAAAACTTGGGACTGAGTCTTGTTCGAAGGTATGTGGCCCTTGAAACCGAGATGGATGGATACGTTCAGCTAAGGTCTCGATGAATACAATGCCAATAGTCCTGGAGCCCATGGGAATTTGTTTAGCACTGCGAGTACACAGGGTTTGAGACTGGAAGTACAGAAAACCCTTCGCACTACGGACACCTCGGAGGGAATGCCTTGGTCGTTGTGCGAATGGGTACGTTGTGCCGGAGAGAAAAATTCATCTTACACAACGGACAAATCCCATCCGCACATCGGACTTTCTCCTCTTGCACAACGGACTAACACTTTGGCACACCGAATGTAAGCACGCTTCTGTGTTTGTGGTGCAATAGCATATCTGTTGTGATAAAGAGGTTGATTCAGCACAGCGGACTTTCATGGGTTCTGTCCGTTGTGCTGCTGCTTTTCTCATTCTTTTGGAGGACGATCAGCTCAACGGACTTTTCCGTTGTGCGGATAGGGCTTTTCAGACTATAAAATGAAAAAGTCCGTTGTGCCGGGATGTCCGTTGTGCGAGAGGTTACTCTATGATAGGGTTGGACCCTGGAACGTGAGGGTAGTAGACACAGTTATTTTTCTAGCTGGGTGTCTTCTTTTGACCGAGCATGTTTCCGTTTAATAGGAATACTTAGACATACTGAAGGCTTATCCTTTGGTAGGAAGGATACGCGGGGAGGGATTCACTTAAATTCAGGAATGCTTTGCTGCTGCTATTGTGAGGTGGGGGGGGGGGGGATTGTGCTGCTTACCTACATTAATTGATAGTGAAAGCACATATATGTTATGACAATTTGCATTGGCCGTTGCAGCGTTTCCTCTAGTCATAATATTTGTAACTCAAGTATGTAAAATGAAGACGGGTCATCACAAATTCATCGCTGATATTTTTTATGATAGCTCGGGTACTCTAGTCATATCATAATTTGTTAGCAAGTCATTTATTAGATCAACAACGTTTCAGTTTTTCATGCCACAAAAAGTCTACCAGTTATGTTCAAAGTTTGAGCATTCCTTGTTAAGCTTAGCATTTTCCTTTTTTTAATAAGCATCGTTCTGATCGTTGGTGTATATTCATTGACGAAGTGTATCACAAATTCGTGTCTGTTGTTTTCAACGGTAGCACGGTTACTCTAGTGAATAAATCATGAAAGTAATTCCGTCTTCTCGAATAATATTATTATTAAATATAAAATTTAATTATTATCATTTTTTTTCGAACCGGTATGGGACACCCTATCATTATAATTTGTATTTTAGCAATTGGAAACAAACTTGTTTCGCTTTCAAACAGAAGGATAATAAACTTTTAATATTTGGAGGTGCAGGCGCTGCAGCGGCGTCTAGACAGCATTGTTCAGTCCGTTGAGCAACTATGGTGTGCCACTAGAAATGTGATGAGCACTGGCGGTTTCTGCATCACAAAGGAGAATATCTTCGTCGGTGGAAACCATTTCTTCGATCCTGAGGTCGGTACTTTTCGTTACACACATTGTTGCATGTACAGTACGTACTACTATGGTTTTAACTGGCTGTGTTACACTGTTTTTCGCTAATAATTCTTAAACGAATTGTCGGATTACGATGATATTTCAACACCAAGCCTTTTACACCCCTACCTAATTTA
>LQNS02276866.1:23905113-23915550 GCA_001587735.2 Parhyale hawaiensis
ATTATGGATATTATTATCAACCAAGAGGATGGACTTGATATATCACACATCGAGTCCTTGAGTTGAAGAATAAGTTGAATAAGTGCTAAAATATGAACGTGTCACGGGTCCGTCTGAAGGAGTTGAAAAGCCGTGAAGTTTTCACGGGTCCAGCTAGTCATATAATATTACTGCAATAAACATTTGGCAAATGTGTGCAAATAAAAGGAGAACATTGCAAGAAGTACCGTCGTGTTTCTATGTTTGTATCAAGACACAAGTGCGAATTCTCTGCTGAGAGAACAAATGAGTGATACATTTTATAAAATGAGAGCATTAACAAATAGTAGAATTCTCACGGGTCACCCACGCTTCACGTTAGAGACGGAATGCGTAACAATAGATAGGGTTAAGCGGCGGATGTTAGTTCGGACAATGTGGATTAAGTTAGAAGCGCTACATCAAATTAAATAGGGTGAGTGAAAACATTCCCAAACCGTGTCTGTCACGCTATTCTCTATCAGATAGAAGGAAATTAGAGTGTCCCGAGGTACTTTTGGATACGACACGGGAAGGGATCAAAGGAAGAAATTGTCAAGTTCATATTTCAGCTTCTATGCAGTCTAGGGTAGACACTTCACGACCAGACTCGGGACATTTTCAACTTTGGTATGCGTGATACTGGTCCGAAGGCATCATAATTAAGAACTTTCGTTTTTTGTAGAATTTCCCCTGGTTCAATCAGTATTAGATAGGGGAAATTCGGATGATACGGGACTAAGATATCACTGAAGAACATTGCTTCTATTTTGTGGAATTGCTGAGGGGTTCCAGCTGCACCAACAGCAGCGTAATCAAAGGGTAGGAAGTAACGTTCCCATTTTTCGTTAGACTGAACTCGTCAGGATTTAAGTGACTGGCGTTATTTATGTGGTAGGTTACGTTAGAGGAGCTGTATTAGGTTAGGTGCGTTATAGTAGTGTATTGCTAAGATTGCTACAGCTTATTAACAGGGAGCATTAAGTAATCGGTGAATTCCCACCGGTCACGTTAGCTTATACGACTTAATTAGGCTGGATAAACAGACATTGTGGAGTTGGGATGAGCGTCGGACGTTTACTCAGACGGGGTGAGCTACGTTATAAGAGTTGCATTATGTTAAACTGAGGTAAATTGCAATAGTGTAGCGTGGGTTGGGTCATTTTGGAAAGTGTAGTCTTTATTGAACCGTAGAATTCCACGGGTCCCGCTAGTAAATATAGTTACGCTATGAAATGAAAAAGAGCTACATAGTATTGGTTTCACAGAAATCTATCAATTTGACGAGTAAAATCGATTTGAAACATACGTAAGAAACGGGATGAAATTGGAGATAAAGAATTAGGAGAAGAGAATGGAAGAAAGAACGAGAAAGAAGCTTTAGCGCTAAAAGAAACACAAAAGGCACAGAAAAGACGATGTCCCTAGGGGCCTAACTAACGCATCACAAAGAACACAGGGTTTCTCTGGAGCGCTGCTCCCGCAGGTTAACAAGGTTTGCTTAGCATGAACAGCTGTAATCGTGAGCATGACAACCATTGTGCGATGGGCGGAGCCTAATGTGCACTAGTTCTTCGTACAGCAAAGAAGAATGGTTTGCACTTACAATGACAGGGTAATGCTCAGGTCATTACAGGATGCTTGCAGCTCTCATTGAATCATATAATATTACCGCAATGAACATTTGGCTTTATTTACTCGGTATCTTCAATATATGGGCCCCTTTGCAGTAACAGGACGTATCAGTGAAAATTTAATATAAGACCGCAACGTTTGGCGATAGTGTAACTAAAATTGGTCAAACAAGAGTAGAATGATCTGCATTAAGATAAAGATTAGTATGAAATAGTGGAAAAGTGCAAAAAATACTTATGAAGCGAAATAAAATGATATTAAATATTTAATTGCAACGGAGCAAATACGAACCATGAAATTATTATGAAATGAAGTGCAAAGGTAGAAGATAGGTGTGAATCAAATTGATATGAGGTGAAGTAAAGTGAAATGAATATGAAACTTTGAAAAAGAATGTGCAGTGGGCATAAAAAATTAAATCAGGTGAAATGAACATGGATTAAAGTAAAATGAGGCGAATGAATATGAATCAAATTCATAAGCAAATTAAAGTGAACTAAATATGAAACGAAGTGAAATAAGTTGAAATAAGCATGAAACAAAGAAAAATAGAGGTGAAATCATAATGAAACAGAGAGAAATGCAATTGAAACAAAGAAAAATGAACCTAACACAAACTGAAAAAAGTGAAATCAATGAGAAACACACTGAAAAAGTGAAATTAACATAATTAGCATGGGATAAAGTGAAATATAGTGAAGTGAACGTGAAGCAAACTCAAAGGTGAACTGAATTATGAAAGTTGAAATAAAACAAACAATATAGAATGAAACGTCACTTTGCTGGTGTCTGGTGGGGTTCTTAAGAGGCTCAAATAGGTAGCCAGGGTACGGAGGTACAAAGCAGGCCATTTTGGACAGCTCCATTTTAAGGAATTTCAGGAAGCGAAAGTCCGGAGCAAAAGAAAATAGAATAAAAATGAAAACAGAGAGCTACAATGACTTGAATCGGTTCTTGGAGAATTTGAGTCTCCTGCATTGTATTCAATAGCTACTATTCAGTAGAATTTCTACGGGCCCCGAAATAGTGTTCCAAAAATCAGATACGCCAACGAAAAACGGAAATCTGTAAGATTCTACAGGGCTAAATTAGCTGTAAACTATGAGAAACAAGGCTTGCGAAAGGCATGTCATTATAGATTAAAAACAATGTAACAGTGTGAAAACTACACACAAAGAGTGAAATGGTTTTCATTGTATTTCTGCAGCATCCCCTTAATTTGTCAACATACAAGTATAATTTTCTTCCCGAGTGGACACTCCCGGGATCCACAGTGGCAACCAAAGTACCAAGATACACTAAAAAGCCAAGAACATTTGCGTATTAGTGATATAAACCTATTAAAAAAACTGCAGAGTTATAATGAATAAAAATAACCATTTCAAGTTTCATAATGATGGAAAGGTCGAGTTTAACATTAATGAGATAATGCGTGTCAAAATTAGATTCCATAAAGAATGTATTAAAACTCGATTGTATATGCAGCATGTTTAATTTATGTTTTCAACACGAAAGGGAGGAACCATATTACTGTAAAATTGCCACGCACCTATAACTATGAACCAACTTTCTTCTGGGTTAGCCTATCAAAACTTCAGTTGTAACGTTATTTTGGATCAAACAAGATGAGGTTTATATGGGTAGACGGACTGCGGTATGTGGTACAGAATTAGTCAGAGTCACATGATGGGCGTTACTTTAGTTGGGGTGGATTAAATAAAAAATCAAACTAAGGTAAGTTATAATTAAGTAATTTAAAACTGCTATATTATAGAAAATGATATCAACTGGGGAATTTTAGCTGCTCCCGCTACTAATGATATTCCTGATACAGGTATGCTACTTCATCGATGCTCTGATTGGGAATGCGTCCATTGCTGACTTTGGCGCAGGCATTGGCTTCTACGGAATGTGCCTCCTAAGAAAAACAGAAACGTCTTTCCGAATCTCAGATCAAATGAAGGAAATATACATGAAGAAATACTTGCACAGCTTACCAGATCCTCAGAACTCCCCGAAAGTTATCTACTCATGGCATGGTATGTTGAGCAAAGGTAACTCACTGCAGATCTTCCGCTAAAACGCGTTGTTAAAATTTGGCAAATTCATACCTACTTTAAGACAAGCTATCTAACAGTAAAATGTTTCCTTTGAGAAATCTGTTTATCTTCAATGACTTCTATCGAGTTAAACGGTTCTTCCACATCACACACCTTCCTGTCTGTGGATTGATTGCATGCCAATTACTAAACCCTACCGACTTTCGACACCGTCAAACGGGGCAGCGAAATGAACCCTCAGATCGTCGATTTTTTTTCGAAAATTCAGAAATCTGCCTAGGTTTTGACCCGTTAATTCAAGTTTTATTCTTTAACCCTTAATTCAGTACCTGTCAGACTTCTAAGAACTCAATTTTTCTCCTTAACTACGGAAATTTAAGTGGACTCATTATAAGCGGATTGCCCCTAATACCTAATCCAAAGTCACGGAGCTCAAGTTCCTTCCTGCAGTTCTGGACAGGTCAAGTTGAATGCGTTTGGTTTAGGTCACCATTGACGACCCATTCGAGCGGGTCACGAACACAGCACCGCCCAATCCCTTTTATTATAGCTTAAATGCGACTAATTATTCACTTTAAATGAGATCAAATATAAATGACATTGAAACTTTTTATGGCTTACTTCTCATGTTCTACGAGTTATCGTACAAACTGGTAAACAATTTTATGCTCTCAGGATATCAAATGCAAGCTTGAAATTGTCATCATATGTCTTTTCAAACGTAAACTAAAGAAGACTAATCGAAGTAAATTTACAATTAATTCAAATGGTTACATTATCTGCGTTTTCCCCTTGTCTGTTTGACGTCTATGAGCTCGTAACTGTCTCTTTTGCTCCCGTTTATATTCGATCCATTATTTTTCCATTTAATTATACTTAAGCTTTTGAGGCACCTGTTGTCTAGACTTTCTGGTTTTAGTCTTTATGGGTTGTGGAAGACAAGAATTATTCCGTTCGGGTAAATTTTCTTGACAATTTTATAGATTTTCTAATAGTTTTCTGTGTATAATCACTGCTCTCGATTTCGTATGGTGACACTAGAATATTTAGGTGCCAAAACGAGCTAATTCTCTTACCTCAGTGCCTCGAGTGGTTATTTCGCTGAACCGCCACCGTCGCGCTACAGAACTAATGCAGGTCGCTTGCTTTTCGGTATTTTTGTTTGTAGTACCCTATGTTGCTCACATATAGTCACTCTCATAATCATCGCTGTGCAATTATCTAACAAAACCACTTATTTTATATGACTCGATATTTTTTTTATAACTCTGACAAAGTAATGTATCAGGGTTTATATAAAAAATCAATAGTTCTCATAATAAAATTCCAAAATTTTGCTTTTGATCATTAGTGATTTTATTAAGAACGATTCTCGAAAAGAAATAAAAATGAGCTAAATAAAAGGCAACGTTTCGGCCGTCGGCTGCGGCCATCTTCAGGCAAAACTAAAATCTGAAGCAAGAAAGAAAGGATATACGCACGCTTATAAATGAAAAATACAAGAATTATCAATATTATTACGCATGTATGCTTCAACGGTCAACCAATATGCGGTTAACTTTACATGAGCAAAGGACAACTGTAGTTATGAACAATGCTATAGAAGAACTGGAGGAGTTACGGCTGTGGTAAGATCTTATATTGGTCGACAGTGAGGGGCGTGGCTATGTTAGTGGAAGAGGTTGTGGTAATTTGACAAATCATCGTACATGACGTTTATGGCTGGCATGTCCCGTCTGATTGTTACGGCTTCTGCTATTTTCAGTGATGCGGTCCGAGTACGAATAGAGAACAGAGAAACAGCTGGAAAAAATTGCGATCGGTGGCGGTTCAGTTTGATGCTCATCTCGGAAATGTTTGTATATGCTGCTAGAGGAATATCGGTGCTGCTTGTATCTTTTTTTCGAGTGCGCAGGAGGTATGTCCTACATACTGGGAGGCGTGACAGCCTTCCTCCGGACACGTGAAATGGTAGACCACACCGACGCGCCGAAGATCCGATGGTTTAGGGCGACAGTTGAAGAAAGAGGAAAGTTTTTTTGGGTTTGAAAACCGGGCGTAGGCTTATCTTCTGTTGTGGATCGGCTGGCCTAATGTGTTTAGAAATTAAACTTATGAGAAAATTGGAGTCCATGCTCAGGTTATGCAGCTGTACGTAGAGATCTATGGCTTGTTGGTTGCAATAGTTACGCTCGTGGTGCTTATCCATGACAGTTTTCACCATTTATCCAGAATTGCTAGGGGAAAGCTGTTGTTTGTGAGAATTTGTTGTTTTATTCTAGTGATTTCAGCTGTGCAGGTGTTCCATGAATAGCAGCATTTCAAAGCGCGGTGGATCAGAGTTTTTGCTATGGGTTTTTTTATAAGTCAACAATAGGCTTGATGCGAAATTCGTGTACATTCCAGTATTTGTTGGTTTTATGAAGACTGCGGTGGAGAACTGGTTGTCTGTTAGCTGCAATTTGATGTCGAGAAGATGAAATTTGTTGCCGGTCATTTCTTCATGGGTGAATGTCAAAACAGAATGATTAGAAGTCTGCGTTTGAACCAGTTCAGTTGCTGAGATTGGAGAGTATGGCCAGTATGTCGTCAACGTAGCGCCTGTAGTACTTAGGGTTTGATGTTTTATTATCGGCTAGCAGTTTATTTTCAAGGTCCGACATGCAGAAGTCTGCGAAGGTGGGTCCGAGAGGGCTTCCCATGCTTACTCTGTCAAGCTGAAGAAAGGTCTGTCCGTTGCGTTCGAAAGGAGTCTCTGTAGTGCAGACAGTGAGTAATTTTTTTCAGAATGTGCGAAGGGATCTGCGGCGATGGCATTGTCGGGTGGTGGTAGCAGCGGTAGATTATTATGTCAACTGTGGTTTGAACTGGCACATTGGTGAAAAGAGAATCCACATCAAGGGACACTATTTTATCAGTAGGTTGTACAACAAGGGAGTCACTACAGGGACTCCTTTCGAACACAACGGGCAGACCTTTCTTCAGCTTGACGGAGTAAGCATGGGAAGTCCTCTCGGACCCACCTTCGCAGACATCTACATGTCGCACCTTGAAAATAAACTGCTAGCCGATAATAAAACATCAAACCCTAAGTACTACAGGCGCTACGTTGACGACATACTGGTCATATTCTCCAACTCTCAGCAACTGAACTTGTTCAAGCGCAGGCTTCATAATCATTTTGTTTTAACATTCACCCATGAAGAAATAACCGGCAACGAATTTCATTTTCTCGACATCAAATTGCAGCTAACAGACAACCACTTCTCCACCGCAGTCTTCAAAAAACCAACAGATACTGGAATGTACACGAATTTCGCATCAAACGTCCCGACGACTTATAAAAAAATCCATAGCAAAAACTCTGATCCACCACGCTTTGAAATACTGCTCTTCATGGAACACCTGCACAGCTGAAATCACTAGATTGAAACAAATTCTCACAAACAACGGCTTTCCCCTAGCAATTCTGGATTAAATAGTGAAAACTGTCATGGATAAGCACCACAAGCGTAACTATTGCAGCCAACAAACCATAAATCTCTACGTACAGCTGCATAACCTGAGCACGTACACCAAGGACTCTAATTTTCTGAAAAGTTTAATTTCTGAACACATTAAGACAGCCGATCCACAACAGAAGATGAGCCTACGCCCCAAAAAACTTTCCTCTTTCTTCAACTGTCGCCCTAAACCATAGGCTCTTCAGCGCGTCGGTGTGGTCTACCGATTCACTTGTCCAGAGGAAGGTTGTCACGCCTCCCAGTATGTAGGATACACCTCCTGCGAGCTCGAGAAAAGATATAAGGAGCACCGATATTCCTCTAGCAGCATATACAAACATTTCCGAGATGAGCATCAAACTGAACCGACACCGATTGCAATTTTTTCAGCTGTTTCTCTGTTCTCTATTCGTACTCGGATACCGCATTACTGAAAATAGCAGAAGCCTTAACAATCAGTCGGGACATGCCAACCATAAACGTCATGTACGATGATTTGTTAAATTACCTCAACCTCTTCCACTAAGATAGCCACGCCCCTCACTGTCGACCAATATAAGATCTTACCACAGCCGTAACTCCTCCAGTTTTTCCATAGCATTGTTCATAACTACAGTTGTCCTTTGCTCATGTAAAGTTAACCGCATATTGGTTGATCCATTACCGTTGAAGCATACATGCGTAGTAATATTGATAATTCTTGTATTTTTCATTCATAAGCGTGCGTATATGTTTTCTTTATTGTTTCAGATTTTAGTTTTGCCTGAAGATGGCTGCAGCCGACGGTCGAAACGTTGCCTTTTATTTAGCTTGTTTTTATTACTAATCCTGAATCGTTCTTAATAAAATCACTAATGATCAAAAGCAAAATTTTAGAGCTTTGGAGAAAAATCTAAATGTTCTGTGAAACTGTGTGCTGATTGGAAATACCTTAGGTTATAATAATAATTGATTTAAACTAAAATTATTCTATATTTTTAATATAATTAAAATCTACACCAGTATCCCGTGATGTTAAACATACGCACTTATACCTTATACAATTGCGTGATAATTATTTACAAAGAAGTGTGATAATATTTTTCTCATTACCCTTGTGTATATTAATATTATAGAAAAAGACCAATAATTGCTGTAATTCAGTAATATCTCATGGATAATCTGCATGGACCTTTTATGAAACTTTATAAGGGACTATGTCATGATTAATGGCAATAATGATGCATAAGCATCTGTATTTATAATTTTGGCATTACAATGTTAGAGATCACGTCTCATCCACGTGGCAGTAAATCAGGCGGGGAATAAGCCCCAGCAAACAAACGGAAAAAGAACCAAGACGAGTACAGAACATATCAAGCATACTCAAATGCTCCTCAGTCTGAGTCAACGGAATGACATCATAGATAAGCACTTTTAGCGAATAACAAGACTATAACATTGCATTAAATGTTTTAACTTTATATTTATGTCTAATATACCCATAAAATTTTGAACTGTAGAAGTGCTGCGTGACACTTGCGACGATACGACAAGTTCTAAGCTTTTAACTGGTACCAAGCGCATTGCGTCACATTGAAGGATTACACTATCCATTTACTTTATTTATCATCGATATGAAAAGTATTGTAACTGAAAAAAATGAGGCTAATATTTCTTGGGAGGGTATAGTTTCTTGAATAAATTATAAAAAAAAATATAAAGTACCAAAATTTTGTGCTTTAGGCTAACGTCGTACCAAATGTACAACTCAGTGACATTTAGAGCAAATCGCACCATATCTGTACCAACCTATCAGTTTCGACAGCCCTGCTCCAAGGGCACACTGATGTGAAGCTTCAACCTTAGCTGTACCTGGTATGGAGGTGGACGGAGAGGGGTGGGCAGTGTAGAAATCCTGTTAGACTGGAGTATACGCTGCCTGACCAACAACTGATGTATTTTCTGCGGTGGAGTATAACTTCACTTGATGCCTGCAAACCTGTACGTGATCTCCCGAAGCAGTAAAATCAACTGGTTATTTCAAAATCGGAAGACAGGTTTCTTAGTCTGTTTACCACAGACAGCTTTAGTGAGTACAGCCTGCCTCTGATTGCCATAAACAAGCAAATGATTAGCAATGGACTGTGGCATTACGTAGGACAAAGGGATTCAGAATGTTATCCCTCTCATTGAAACTCACACGTCAGCCTGTGTGAGACCGGAGAAAAAAAAAGTTGCTAGTTTTGGTACATAAGTTGAAATTTGTATCACGCGAACAGTTCCATGAATGATTTTTGTTTTGCACTTCAGTCATTGTGATGATAAAATGAGTTCAAATAATCATAGAAGCCTGAAACATTTTTTCCTCCTACCATAAGGACTGTATTGCAGACCAGGGAATCTAAATTCACTATTATATATCTTACATGTTGGTGATATATGTCATACTTTCGGACACCAAGAATAATTGAAAATTCATAACTTCTAGGAATATTGAAATTTGACAAAAAAAAAAATGGGTTCATAGATACTACACGTAATGAACTTTAATATCACGTACAATTGAGTTTTTTTTTCCAATGACGGATTTGGAGCAATAACCTTAGAAATTGATGCATGAAGACTAGTAGAGCTTTCGGAGTCCTACGAATCACCCAACGGAACCCAAGAAACCCAGAGTAGAAGAAACAGCCCAAGGGAGTGAAAAATTCTTAATTAATAACAACAACTTCAAAGCAGTAAACTTGTTCAAAGAAGTGAAAACTAGTTCAAACGAATGAAAACTCGTTCTAACTTGCAAAACTAGCTTTAAGTAGTGAAAACGAGCTCCAACAAGTCATACGTAACTAGTGAATACTACTTCTAGTCAGTGAAAGCAAGTGATAAGTAGCTTCCATCAGCTCAAATTATTTTTAACTTATTAAAATTAGTTTTTACTGATCAGAACAAGTTAGAACTAGTTTTCATTAGTTAGAACTAGTTATCACTAATTTGAATAATTTTCGTTAGTTAGAACTAGTATTCACTAATTTGAACTAAATTTCACTAGTTAGAACTAGTTAGCACTAGTTTTCACTAGTTAGAACGTTAGAGCGAGTTTCCACTACTTAAAACTAATTTTCTCTAGTTTCCTCCGCCAAGGAAGTTATGTTTTCGTTGTGTCTGGCTGTTTGTCTGTCTGTGACCAAAATAACTCAAAAAGCTATGAACTGATTTGGATGAAATTTACAGGGATTGTT
>LQNS02276866.1:23916074-23930796 GCA_001587735.2 Parhyale hawaiensis
AAGTAATTTAAGGTTGGTACTATACATCTGTTCCATGCATTTGATCACATGGTGAGCAAAATCAGTAGAGGACTCAGGTTGCAAAGAAGAAGCGGATTTCTTCTTCGGTGGACGACCCGCCTTCTTTTTTACTGGCTCATAGTTCTTCAGGAAGCTGATCATGCTCTTCACACTCTCCATGTCTTTCTTAAGCGAATCACTGCCTGATACAATCTCAAGCTCAGAATCGGAATCACCACCACTAGACGTTTCGTTGTCTGGCACGTCACTTACTGCTAGGCTGTCCGACGTCATTTGTCTTCTTACAGTAGGTTTACAGCAGGAGACAGGAGCAGCTGCACTTTCAGTAGCCATAATGCACTGAACCGCACTAATCACTGGTAGCTGTAGTAATTACGTTACCCTGTGCAGGAGACGGCGTGCAATGTGCGTTATCTGAGTTTTGGCTGTCGCACCAATCAGCCTCTGAAACCCGTCTCCCGCCAGTAAACGCAGTAAACACGATGGTAAAGGGAATTCAGTAAACGCGATGGTAAAGGGATTTCTGATAATAAAGAGTAAATGACCAAATATTGATAATGATCCGTTTATTCGTTTGTCACTGTTTTTAATTTTAATTACACATTCTGTTATTACTATCAAAAGGCACAAACGATCAGATTTTGGAGTTTATGCAAAGAAAAAAATGGTTTCAGAACCAATTTGATTTTTTTTTGCTACCGTTGCCTCGCTTGGCGGAGGTATGCGCTCTCAGAGTGCTCTAGTTGGAACTAGTTTTCACTATTTAGATCTTGTTTACCAGTTAGAACTTGTTCTTGCTAGTAACAGTTTTTCCATTTCTTTTGGGTACTCCTCCACTTGGGTTTTCCTAGGGGTTCCTTTTTTGTGATTTTCGGGACTCCGAAAGATCTATATACATCAATTTCAGACGTTATTACTTCGAATCTGTCATTGGAAAAAAAAACTGCTGATGATTTTTCAATTATTCTTGGTGTCCGGAAATGTATATGGTTGTGAATTTAGATTCCCTGCTCTGCAACACATGCCTTATGATACGACTACGAAATTAATCTTTGTTTGAGGTCTCTGTGATTTTTAAAACTCAATTTATTAACATTTACGTGAATCGGCCTCCAGGCCCAATTACGAGAGGCCCGATTTCAAGTCCAGACAACGTATGATCTAGTCTCTGCTTAGCATAAGAAATTGCTTCATGTATTGAATAATTGATTCATCTAGTTCGTGTCCGCATCTTGACGACATAGGCGAAAAAAGGCCAAGTTGAAAATTTTATGATGACGTTACGTTTTCATAGAGATCGATGACCAGGTTGCAGAAGACGGCAAAGGTGGGATCCTTGTCCTCTTATATCACTACAGTTCTTGCTTCAAGCAATTCTTGAAAGCGAAACAATACATTTTAAGTTTCTCTCAGATCATAACGTATAAATTTTCTAGAAGATCAACGAAGTACTCTCAAAGTGATGGGTTTTCCAGGGCAGTAAACACAATTATTTCCTCTAGCTTGCTGTCTTTTTTTGACGAAGCAGTTTTGGCTTCATAGGCTAAAATTTCAGCACTTCATTGGAGCAGATATTTGAGTTTGAAAGACAGTATTATCATAGCGATTGTGCACTCGCGTTGTATATAAGCTGACACGTGTCGCATTCAAGTTTGTCGCAGTGCTTTACTCACGATTTCACGTCTGCCTCTCCCTGTGGACGACGAACGTTTGAGAGAAAGGAGACTATAGGATATGGAAAAACAGTGCGAGACTACTACAGTCTGAAGAACAAAGACGTGCTACCAATTGAGAGAGATGACCTGTCTGTGTGATAAAGTTTAAAGCAAAGAGGATGCAGTAGGGAGTACGAGCTGCTGATGAGTGTGAACGAGAAAATGAGGCAACGGCAGGTCATAGAAGGAAAAACCTATGAGAGCACGACAAAGGATCAATGAAGAAGCTAGTCACACAAAAAAAGGTTCAGCACCAGCCTATATTATGTCAGCATATCGATTATTGAGTGAATTTTTTCAAGCAAGAGACCACTAGAATGCTATACATCACAGCAAACTTTACGTAACAGCTTCACATTTAGATCAAATGAATTTTTTTACTGCATCTTGTATTGATTGCCAGCCCCCAGCAATTTGTGGTACGTAAAACTTTACAAGGTTGCGGCGGGACGCAACTTTTACATTACTCCATTAGTTTAATAATACGCTCGTACTATATTAGGCTATATTTGATGGCACTTTTACTGCTCCAACACATTTTTCGTGCTCTTCGCTTTCTTTATTTATGAAATTTTAGGTTCGCAAAGCTTGCCGTATTCTGATTTACATGCCTTTCCCTCATGCTGTTGAAGGTTTCGACGGTGCATTCAACATCGAAGACATAAGTGGCGGTTTCATCAAGTACGCCGACCTGAGCAAAGAGGGGCTGTGGCTGGGTCGCAGGTGGGACTGGGTGATGAGTGTCGAGGTCGGGGAACATATCCCGCCCCAGGCTGAAAGCCATTTCCTGGACAATCTTGTCAGACACGCTTGTAAAGGTAAAGTAAAGCAGTTGTACTAGCACTTTTGCGTTTTTGCGATGCGTGAGTAGGTTTGAACTGAAAAAAATAGTAGAATTATAAGTTGATGTTTTGTGAAGATATTGTGAAATGAAAGAACTTTTTTTTCAGAATTTTGTTTCTCTGATGTGCTAAGAGCCCATGAATTACGCAAGCTACTTAACAGGTGTGTCGGGCATGGGGCATGATAGGCTTTGAAAAAAAAAAATAGCTATTTTATAGTTTGATACGTTGCAATCATATTCTAATTCCGCCTTTTCGTCTCTGCGTGCCGTTTTTTAGTTCATTCATTTCTGCCGTAGTACAACCGCTACGCTTTTTGTATTAGAGAATATTTTAAGTGTCTTGAAGAACCATCTCGGCAGGGAAGAGCAGGAGTCAAGCTTTAATTTTTTTTATGTGGCTTCTCCTTACAGGACCTAATCCGAAGATTTGCTTTTTGATCTTGAATTTGGTTCACATTTCTTATCACACTGCTCCGTATGTATGGTACGGGTCTGTAGTGTACTTTTTCTAGTAGATGTACTCACGAAACTACTTTTTGTAACTCATTTTCAGGTTTTCAGACTTCATTGTACGAAATTATCGAGGTTTCAGGCAGCTGGAGCTACATTTAAAACTCCGTATATTCTATCGATGAACGTTCTTAGCTATAATGTGAGCTTCACTATGCCACAGTTTATTTACAGAAAATAGTTGCGTCAGATTAGAGCGTTTGTTACAAGCCCTTGAAATGCTCAGAATTATGACGTCACAATTGCGTCACGCCATTGTGGAAATACTAAAGGTTCCTCGCTGCAACAATGGCGTGAGGCAATTATAACGTCACAATTCAGAACATTTCACGGGCTTCTTGCAGACACTCAAATCTGACACAACTATCTTCTGTAAATGGACTGTGACCATGCCGACTAACTCACAAACTTTCTTGTGAATAGCCTTTATTGATAAACTGTGAGGTATATTTTGTTCAGTTAATTCAACGGATACATAAACAATACACACACACAAAAAAAAAACAGTGAAAATACTAGGCACTCTAAGAGTAGATTAATACGACGCGCAATGCAATTTTAATGAAAATATAAAATTGTTCTAAAAAATCAATATTTATTTTTTATCACCACCGGCAATTTCCTTAAAGCTCTGTTCGTAACTTTTTGAGTTATGCTTTGCCATATACCAAAACAAACATAAACACACTAATGAACAAATTGATCACCAAAATTTGATCAATTGTAAAGTTTCGTCCATAACTTTTACAGTTATGTTTCGACAGACAAAAATATAAACATACAGACAAACAGAAAACGGATTGACAGATCATTCATAAATGATCATAGGCTTTTGGTAACATTCTCAACAATGCCAGCAAATATAATGAAGATCCGTTCATAACTGTTTGAGTTATATTACCAAGAAAACTCGGCCGACCATTAAACAAACGGTTAGCCAGCTCTTCGGCAAAAGTTAATCATCTGTTCCTTCCAATATACCAAATATGCCCTGCAAATTTTATGAAACTCGTTCGTAACTTTGTTAATTCGCTTGCAGATGGACTAAAAGACAAACTCCAACGATAAAGATCATTTCTTTAGCGTTGGTAATAAGTAATTACCGAGGAATTTCAAATGAAATCGCCATCGAATTGCGTGAAAAGTGATATAAAAGCAAATATTCTTTACAAATATTAATATGAGAGGAATGCCGTTGTGGAAGATGAGCTAATGCGAGTCAAATAATGCGAATAAGAGGTACCCACATTATGGGGATCGACCCAGATTTTTCATAACTTTTTTGTGAATCAAATTTAAAGTAAGTTGTTTAGTTGGGCAACAAGTGCTCGGCAATTACACACAGATGCCACTCTGGTGAAAAAGAATTTACTAATGTTTGCATGGCACGGCAACAGTCTAATTTTCAGTCCTATTCGGCTCCTTGACGCCAAAATGCGCTAATAGAATAATGTTAACACCCTATCTGGAGAAATCAGTTTGTGCTTCTAAACAGTATATGAATTTTTTTTAATAATTATCGTTTATCCGCGCTTCGTTTGTTCAGGCATCATCCTGACGTGGGCAGTGGATGGTCAGAGTGGGCACTACCACATCAATAACCACAGCAACGACTACGTGAAGCAGCAGATGCGCGACAGAGGACTCATAGTCGATGAAGCAGCAGAGGAGCTACTACGACGATCTCTATTTAACATTTTGGAAGAATCTTCGATGGTCTTTCGAAAGCGCCATGAAAAATCGTGTTTATTCTATTGAATTATAGCATCTCATGTCCCTAAAAGATTTGGAGATTCACTGATTCTTTTTTAGATTTTGCTAACATATGTGCATTCCAGATGTGGCATCGTGCCACTCATAAGTGCGCACTCGTGTATCAAACGTATGCTGAGTATTCTCTGTTAGCCGGCACAATCAATAGTTCCGTAGAACCATCGCCACTATGATTGTCCCTGTAGGTGTATGATGCTATAATATCTTTAGGGATTTTACTATCCTGTTACGCAGATGGGTCCTCAGCTCACCTTGGGTCGCTTTTCGTTATTATGATGTCCATTCAACCCAGTAAGATATTCAGAAGACGTATTTATTTAAACTCCAAGCAGTATACATGATATATTCAGTTTATATGCAGCAATCAGTACTTAGTGGTATGGATGATCTCAGTGACTGTGACGCAACTCTCTCGGGCTGTCTCGGGCAATATCTGTAGCAGGAGACACCTTGGTAGGTACGTCTATCTCTTGGATGTATGCTATGAATAATGACACAGACTTATGTTATCCATTCACTTATATAGAACTAGAGGGAGTATGCACGACTTACAGCTACACATGTCTCCACGGTGATAATACAAGTGAACGTAAGTTCCAATTTATTTTGGACATAAGGCTCCACTGGGCTAACCTTGAATCAGGTTATCTTACTTATTATATTTTTAATTAATGACATTCTGTGTACCATGAGTTGTAAATATTATCTTTTCAATGTGTGGCTTGTATTATGGCAATTCAATAATGTAAATCAGCACTGTTATATTTAAAAATTATACGGTAAAAACACGCTCAAATAGCACCTCGCTCTTTTCAACTCATAAAATGTTAGCTATGTAAAATCTGAAAGAGAAAACACACACTTTATATAAATGTGAAATATATTCTATTTGGAGTTATAATGCTACAATTCTAAACTGTTTAAACGGCTTTGTATAATTGTGGCATTGTCGGCACTTAATATTAGAAATAAATTTATCATCTATCGGATCTCCATCACATGTATTCCTTTAATTATACGTTTTAGTAGTTCGTTCTTTGACCACTATTGGTAACTGTTTTAACCATTATGAGATTCATAGGTTCATTTTATAAAACACAGAACTGCATATAGATGCGAGTGGAAAGTCAACTATACGGACTCGGAAACATGGAACTGTTTTCTGGTTATTATAATTTTGCCTCGTCTTTATCGAGTGGCATCCTGGTTACGCACAAGTGATAGATATTATTTCAGTTATTAAGCATAATGAATAAAATAAAAAAGTCATGATCACAACATCACATACACTTCATTTAACAATTCATACGTATTTTCTCCACCTAACTTATCTCATGGCAACATCACGGACATTCTACGGTTTTTATTATACTCGTAGAACACTTCAGTTAACCTATCTCGATTCGAACTTCTAATCATTTCACTTATGGTTGGTTACGTGTTTCTCACTTATTGTGTAACCATTTAGTTCTCTTTCATCAACAGGCACTATGATGTCACGATTATTCTTCCTCTCTCATCAGTAAATCATTTTTCAGTTTGACTAAATCAGTCAAAACAATAAACGACTAACTACAAGGAGTCACCTGCGTACTCGCTATGTTCAATATATTTGCCTAGGTGTTGAGTTAACGCCGATTCTTGGCGAAAATTTTCCCACGAGGTTATGGGTACTTTTCTTGACATTGACGTCCTATGTTATATACTTAACGTCGGTATTATGCCTTACGAGTTCATGCTGGTTCTAGTACTTTCAATTTACCGAGGGATCAAAGTCATTTCCGCAACACCCGTCCATCATAAATTCTACAACTTAAACACCATCTACATTATTTATATCCTTTATATTCAAAAGTAAGAGAACGCTCTACAGTGTCGCCAGTCTTTGCTTCTTTACTACTTACTTTGCCTTGATTCGGCTTCGAACTTTCTTTCCTATCTTAATCCGTCTGTCAGTATCCACATGCTGACTCACAGCGGTCACACGCACTTGCGGCAGACACTCAAGACCACTCAGGTGGACCAAAGTCAGCATTTGCAACGAGTCCTCGCCAGAAGCAGATAAACAATGACACGCAATAAACTCCGACAGCCGTTAAAAAGGAATTGCCTATTTACTGAGAGACTGGCCATACGGAGATACATCGATTTTGTTCTTACTTAAGATTCGTTCGATATTATATACTATTAGTAGATATAATGTGCATTGGCCGTATAACAAACTGCATACCTCTGAAGTAAAGGTACATGACATAATTTGTGTTAATATTTTTTCATACCCATGACTCTATGCTCACTTTCCCTGCGGCTAATTACATTTTTGACTTGGGAGCATCTATGCTACAATTGGATTAATTGCAACTAACAAGTCAGTCAAAAAACATGTTGTCATAGATTCAGTACTTCGAGTACTATGTATGCTCAAGGGTAATGGGACCACTTTTTAACAATTACGGCATTCTATCCCTACCGCCACTAAAGTGAACATTAGGTTGCCCATTTTTGGGCATGGAATTCAAATATTAGGTGGGGGCTGTTTTCCCATTATTTGGTCCGTTCTGACTTCATCGGTGGAAAAATAAACGAAATTGAACATTTTTTCGGGTTCGCGAATCCAAAATGAAAACATGAGTTTTCGCGAAAAATGACCAAATTTAAAATATTTCACACATCAACAGCCTGTATATCACATGATTGGTCTAAGTTAATGTTAGGATCGCATATAACAAGGCTTTTGACGTATATCTGACACCCAGATCAAAGGAAAGCATCAGCGATTTGATTGTCAGGGCAAGAACAGGCTTGTGTGTGCACTGTGCGCCTCCAGCCATAATAATAAATGCGGAGCATGTCACACAATCTCATCTTCTGATGATTTGCCCTCTGATAGGCTGCTCCCGCGCGCAATGCATTATTTTTATTGTTTGATCTCTTTTCATTTCCTTCATGAGATAATTTTCTTATTACAGATTCCATTAGTTAGCATTAAAATATGGAAATGAGTGAGTCGCAGTCAAGAAAGGGTACTACTGCAACAATGCTCCACCAGTGAGTCGCAGTCAAAGAAGAAGCTAGAGAAGACTACCGAGAGGCTCCGGAAAATTATACACTTTTAAAAATGGGCCCCTTTTCTCATGAAAAAACTTTTTTTTTTCAATTTTGGTTGAAATTCGGTAAGATCTAAATTGGCCCCTTCGAGGATCAGGACCAGCGGATCCCCAACGTCCTCCTTAGCTACGCAGATAACCATGTGCCTCAAGTTTCTTCCATTCTGACCGCAGGGAATTTTTTAAAGGTGAAAGTTGCACGATTTACTTGGTAAGACTTCTTCTCAGGGTCAGGCAACCAGGTAAAGAAACGACTGCCTAGCTGATTTTGCTATTGCTTGTCTGTCAAGGCACTTTTCTCCACCAACTGGAAGGTCAAGATCCAATATCAAAGGAAGCTACGCCCAGTACGATTACAAAGCAGTAAAGAAGGCAATAAAGAAGATAGAAGGTGGCACTTCGTGGAGGCAGGAGCGTTGGACAGGCTCTACCCAATCACAATTTTCAGCAGCCACAGGGGTACGTAGGGTCCGCCTCGTTTCGGTTCCTCGCCCAGAGGCAGGCTTAAAGCAGGGGCAGCGGCTTGAACACTTTGCACAATCTGCACCATCTGCTACGAGATGAAATGGCGGTGCTGCGGCGGCCGTAAGTCAGTAAGGCAGCCGCTGAGTCGCTATACCGCAAGATCGGCCGTATTGGGGACAGGCAGAGCCCATCCTAGTCTAGAAATGCATGTGCGCAATGCAAACATACTCCAAAAATTGTTATCTTGCGCCGTAGCCGTATACGATATAATACTAATATCACATTGCACTCTCAAAATCAACACAATTAATTCCCATAAAGCTCGACATGCCCGGAACATCAAACAGTGGCTTCAGCTCACCAGTTTGAATCGTGTTGCAGGTAGCTAGATCTACCAAATGACGTTTACGACTGCTAAAACAGTTAAACTTCATTTCAAGTAGAAAGCCTGAGCTGTCAGGAGCCTTGAGAGCATAGAATGAAACTCGATTCAACAGGTCGAAGCCAGGCTATCCGTCTGAGGTTCTGGGTAAGCCAAGTCTATTGAGCTTAATTTTTTCAGCCAAGCGAATAATTGTCATTTTCGCGAGAAAAAAACTAACTCAGTAAGTTAAATAGCATCCTATTACAGACAATTGTGTGCTTTTGCCTCGACACTTAGTCAAAATATCAAGGAAGTATCCCCAGGGGAAGGGCACAGCTAGAATTCTGAAGAAAAAGAATTTGACGATCTCGAGCATGTACAAACGTACAAAGTAGCCTTACCAATAGATTTTATTCCAGTTCTTCGATAAATGTTCTCAACACAGTTAATCTAAATCGTTCGTCTTCATTAAAAAAACTGAGGTAATAACCAATCAGTTCGATTGACAGCTTTCTGTCACTAGAAATATCGAAACTTTCAGAATTGTAACATTATTCAATAGCAAATACTGTAGGCCACGTAAATTCGTCGTCACCTGTTCAGACGCATGTAAAATTAAGCTAGTTCTGTGACTGCACTACACTTTCCGTAAAAAATACAGAAATTTTTAAACCGAAACATTGCTTAATAGAAAATGCTGTAAATAGATGGCCAGTTACCAGTTAAAACGCACGTACAGCTAGAAAGACAGACACGACAAAACATAACCTCATTGGCGAATGTAATTAAGCTGCTAGATCAGTTATTCAATGCACTACACTCCTATTTGCGGTTTTTTCGCAATCCCTGCTATATTGGTAGTAAGATACTATTGAAGACAATCGATGTGTGCAAAGTATCCACGGGTATTAGTTGGAAGATAGTGGGTTGAACGTATTTCTTACGCAACATTAAATCAGACTGGTGGCTTATTTTTACTACTTCTAGCCCTGCCGCCCAAAAGCCGACCTCTGGGCCCTCATCCTGCTGTCAAATGGCGGTCTCCCGACTCCCGCTCAGTTCAACTTCATTCAGTTTATTGTGGCGCTGACCGCCTGAAGTTTTGCAGTGTGTAGTGCCGCTTGTGCGCATTCGCTTTAGAGTGATTCTTTATGTTTTTTCACCACGATTAGGAAACATTGAATGTGAGAAACTATCTATCGGTTTTACGCACGATCAGCGTGAGAACAAAAATCGCAAGTGGCGTTATTAGGAGCAAGTGCATGAAGTTTCAAATCAGGTCTGCAAGGTGTACCGTGATTTTGACGGTTGAAGAAACAACATCGCCTACTGGTTGCTAAGTCAAATAACTGAAGGCCATCCATTTACATATCCGTGAAGCTAATGTTCCTCTAATGCAGCTACAGTATTTATAAGAATAATTTTGCTCCTTCAGGCACCATGTCGTCGATGATGTCGAGTGGAAATGAGAGTACGTGTTGACCGAATGGAGCGGTTTTGCATCTTTGCCTGTACTGACAGTATGGTCTACTTACGGATGCTGGAGTTCAGCAGCCTACACTGCCCCGGACCGAAGTATACACTGCATGTGAATTTATCATATACCATAAGTTGCAGATGAGAAAAAATGTTTGGTCAGTACAAAATGTTGACCAACCAACGATACTTTATTTCTGTTGCATATATATAAATATATTATTGAAGTTTCACGTCTGGGCCGCCACGGACAGGCGGTACAACCCAAATGAAGCATTTTGCAAAACCGGAAAGCCCGAAAGGCTGCTACAGAAAATCCAACAATAAGCCATTATCACCTGACTTGAAAGCTTGCAGGCCAACATGACCGAATTAAAGCCGATGCCGGTAATGAATTACAAACCCCAACAGACCAGGGCACGGAGAATATATTTTTGATGATGCCAAAAAAGAAATACTCTTTCTTCTATGTTCTTTCCATCGCAAATGCTTAGGCCTAGTTTTCGAAATATTTGACTCTGAAGTTCCCACTGTTTTCCTATAAGAAAAAATAACCACAGTTGCACGGTGTCATGGAAAACCTCTTCTCCTACGTTTTTTTTCGGGTTAGGTTAGGCTGGGTTAGGTTTGGTTGAGTTAGGGTAGGCTGGGTTAACTTAGATTAGGTAGGGTTAGGTTAGGCTGTGCTAGGTTAGGTTAGGTGAGTTTAGGTTCGGCTGGATAAGGTTAGATTGGGCTGGATAAGGTTAGGTTTGGCTGTTTAAGGTTATGTCCGACTGGGTTAGATTAGGTTAATCTGGGTTAGTTAGGTTGGGTTAGTCTGTTTCAAGTTGGGTAAGGTTAGGTTAGGCTGAGTTCAGTTAAGGTGGGTTAGGTTAGGCTGTGCTAGGTTCAGCTGGGTAAGGTTAGGTTGGCTGGATAAGGTTTGCCTGGGCTAGGTTATGTTAGACTGGGTTTGGTTAGGTAAGGTTGGGTTAAGCAGAGTAAGGTTAGGTTAGACTGGTCAAGACTAGGTTAGGCTGGTTGAGATTAGGTTAGGCTGGTTAAGATTAGGTTAGGATGGCCTATGTTAGATTGAGTTAGGCTGTTTTAAGTTAGGTTGGGGTAGGCTGTTTTATGATAGGTTACGCTGGGTTAGGTTAAGTTGGATTAAATTATTTCAAGTCAGGCTGGTTTGGGTTAGGCTTGTTTATGTCGGGCTGGGTTTGTTTAAGTTACGCGAGGTAGGTTAAGTTAGTTTGGGTTAGGCGAGGTTAGGCTGGGTTAGGTGAGGTTAGACTGGGTTACGTAAAGTTAGGTGAGTCCCCGTCCTAACCTAGACTAACCTACTTTAACCCAGCCTAACATATCCCAGCATTACCCCAAAAAACATGTGACATTAGAACGCCTCGAGGCGTAAGGCAATCACTCGCTGTGGAAGCAAATTCCATCGCCGTCATTTTTAATGGCCAGCGAATCCTAGTTTTTTGGCATGGATGACATCGACGACAGCACACCAGGCTCCATGCAAAAAAAAAAATTATGAACATAGCTCAACACCTGTTTTTGGGTGGGCAGCAAATTTCAGCACCGTCATTTTTTATGGCCTGCTAATTCAAGTTTTTTTTTGTTATGGGTCACATCGAGGGTAACCCACCAAACTCCCTACAAAAAAATTATGAGGATTGCTCAACTCCTTCGGCCACTTATTGGGTGGACAGACAAATATATATATATATATATATACCCTGCACCATACCATAGTTAGGCCTAGCACCAGGATGACAGACAGTTTTTAGCTGAACAGGAGTACAGCTTGCTTGAAATGTCGCATTTTAATAGAAATACATGGATTTTATCGCTACAAAATCGTTATCCTCTGTGGGCCTAATCCTAAGAACATCAAGTGAAGATGACAAAGGAAAATATAGAGTTTTGGAAAAAGCTTCGGTGAAGCTTGTAAAAGAAATATGTCGTCTTTGTTTCAACGATACTTGCCTTATTATATACAAATATATATATATTTACATATACTGTATATTTAGCTAGATTGGGCTTTGACTGTAGGAATATTAGACTATTAAGGACTTTATGGGTTAACAGCGGAGGTTAGGTGTAATATAGTGCATTACACCTAACAAACCACCAACTCTATGGGGCTCTCTCGTACATTTCCCAACAGGTAACCGCGCAGGGACTTCCTTTGTCCACCACCACCTACCACCAGCCTACTACAGAGCCCCTTCAAATGAGCTCCCGTTCATAAGGTTAGGTTAGGCCAAGACTGGTCCCTGTCGCGTCCCGAAGTGTTTTTACTGAATTTATGTGGGTTTTTAGCGTTTTTATTGGTTGATAGTGTTTTGGTGATTTTTTGGGGGGTGGGAGTTGAAAGTATATTTTTTTACTTTGCGTCAATCTTTGATTGCCTTACTTAGCGTCAATCAGAAATCTCAATAACTAAGTATCTACGACAGAAATTGCACGGAAGTATTAGTGAATATTTTTTTTGTCTTTAGGCATATATTTGCGACTAAAATTGGAAAATCTTTGGTTTGCCAACATTTAATATCAACCTAACGGGTCGTTACTTTGGTATTTTTCTAGTCCATTTAGCTCGCTTCCCCATTTTTATTGACATAGTTGAGTAAAAGAATGCATTTGAGATTTTTTTCATTATTGTTTTCGTCGAAATACTTATTTTCCAGATATTTAGCTTTGAAATTCCCGTTGTTTCTCTACAGTCGCACATTGTAATGGAAACCCTCATTTTAAAGTTTTTTTTTTTTTTTGCAGTTTGGGTTGAGTTAGGGTGGGTTATGCTAGGGTAGTTCAGGTCCCTGGGCTAAGAGTCACCGGGTATTTTTTTTCCATAGGAAAATAATGGGAACTTCAAAGTCAAATATGGCGAAAACTAAGCATTTCCGACGAAAAAGTTATTGATGATAAAATTTTAAAATGCTTTCTTTTACTTTAATATATCCACAAAACTACAAAAATCATGTTTAGTGCACTTGTGATATTTAACAGTTTTTTTATGATAGCACACAGTGTAAGCCAGTAAGTATAAGAAGGTGCACACCTTAGAAGAACGTTTATATATGTGTCCAAATATTTCATTAGGAACCGATAACTGACAAGCACTATTACTTATACAGGACTATGAATCAGCTTCAGTATCTATTATTATTATTTTTTTCGAAGATCCGTTCATAATTGCATGAGTTACCTATGCTGCTAAAAAAACGTACGGTTAATGTTTAGTTTAGTGACGTATCATTTTTTTTTTAACTCGACTTGAGTTCCCATGTTTTCCTATGCAAAAGGTCCGCATTGGCAACAGGATGCACAACAGGATCACTGTCAGCACCTATTAAAGGGGGACAGAAGAGCTCGCACCAAGCACAGCGCTTTGAAAGGTGCACCACCACTTATGTGCACTGACAGACAAAGCTAACGACTCCCTGGACCTCTAATTATACTCCCTTTCAGCTTCCTCATAAGTAGTACCAGCCTGACGCAGCAGTTCCCTGAACGTTGAAAGTCAGCAGCAGACCGGCTAGTACGCCAATGGGCATATGCTTCTCGCTTCAACTGGAGCGCCCTTCTACAGGCATCATCAAACCAGGGTGGTTCATCACCTGTCCTGACCGTAATGAAGTGGGAAGGGATATAGACAAGCCTAACAGTGATTCTGAGGACCCGTTGACGAGCTTGCAACTTAGCGGAGGGCACCATGGTCAGAGGAACCAATGGGAGACGACACTGACACTCCAACCAAATCGGTAACATAAGCAGGGACGCCAGAACCGAGGGGGGGGGGGGGGCAGGGGGGGCGACGGCCCCCCCTGCCCTTTCACTAGGGGGGCGACCGGGGGGGCAGNGGGGGGGGGGGGGGGGCAGGAGTGGCGATATACTCTCCTTCCCTTTCACTAGGGGACGACAGGGAAGGGCCCCTCAGTAGGGGGGCGCGAGAGGGGCAGCATGTGCCCCTCAGTAGGGCTCACCAGGAGGACGTTAAAATACCTCTTGGATAACCACAAATATTGAGGTTCCATCTTTGCCCACTTCCGAACTGCCCATAATTCCAGCCCCTGTGCCGATGATCTTCATCCCAACACTAAAGTATTGTACTGCGTTGCCCACAGAGAGCACATCCAAATTTTTGAAGCGCTGCTTATACATAAGTTCAGACCTAAGCTAAATAACATTGTTTTAGACTTCACAGCCCTCAAACTATTTTCTCGGAACCCTGTAAACCCGCCAGTTGGCAACAGCGCCACTACATAGTTAGGTTTGGGTCGCGTCGTATATGGGAGGCCATTTTTCCTTGTGTCACTTATTAAGCTTGGTTTAGACGTTCAGATCAATCGTCAGATAAATCGTCAGACCTCAGATCGGATGAAAACTCCGATCGTGTGAATGGGTGTTTTGGTCGGACGATGCATCGTCCGATCGATCTGTTGGTCGG
>LQNS02276866.1:24022431-24034398 GCA_001587735.2 Parhyale hawaiensis
TCATCTCCTCTCAGGGATGCCGTTGGACCAAAAAGGTCTCATCCGCCTTTAGAGGGGCATTTCCTCCAACTCAGGGGCTACCCAGAGCCCCAAACCCAAAGCCAGCTCATACAAACAAAGCGGTGTCCGGTGGCCGGACAATGGGGGCGGCCTGATAAGGCGCAGGCCACGCGCGTTAGGCCTATGAGGGCTGTCCAGTTTTTTATTGAGCTGCATGTAATTAATTTTCTGCATCTGGAGACACCTTTGGTCACCATTCTTATTTTTGTCCCACAGAAGAGTAGCCAAGCTATTTATGTTTTATAAGGTGTACAATAATGAGATGCATTGGTTGTATTCTCTCCCTGCCCTGAAGGTTTTTGGGAGAAAACACTCGTACTGCGTGCGGAGCGCACTCTTCCACTTTGGAGAATGTCGGATGTCGAATTTATCAGTTCGAACGGTGCTTCGTGCCTTGGTCGGCTAAGGTTGGGTATTTGTTGCCGTCATCGACTTTTTTCGTATTGGCCTGCAGGCATTTAAGTCAGCTGTTAATTTTTTTTTTTGCTGGATTTTCTTTAGCAGCATTTTGGGCTTCCTGGTGTTGCAAGATGCTTCATTTGGGTTGTATTACCTGTGCGTGGGAGCTGAAGCGTGAAGTTTTAATGATAATAATATTTCTGTCACTACCTATTGTGCAATAGTGTAACTGAATGCATCTACAACAGGCATTGTCCTTATTTTACAGAGCCGATGTGAATATTTTACCAACTGAAATGCTTTTGAAGAGTGTGCATAAGGCTTGTGTAGGCTATAGTTATAATCATAGTTGTGGAGTTGCATATTTCAAGGTCCGACTCGGACTCTTAGCCCTCCAGAATTTCCAACTCCTGGTTCTCCAGAGTTTCTGATTCCGGGTCCTCAAGATTTTGCGACTCAGACTTCTTGATCCAACTAGTTTTTAGCTAATGTAAACATTAAACATGTCTTAATTATTTTACCAATATTTAGGCTATACACACATATTGAGCTAAAGCTAGTGGTTAGTAATTTGTATACATTCACTATGATATTTTGCCTCATCAGCACCATTTAGAACAGTTTAAAAATGGGATTCAAAATTTGGAGTTATGATAAAAATGCGGAATCTGTCTCCGACTCTTAGAGCAAGTGAGATTCCGACTCACATTCTCCCTCAAATCCTTTATCCTCCAACTGTGGCCGACTCCCAATGCTGACTTCACAACTCCGGCTTTAACTCAGTTATCTTCTTGATGATATCTACATAACAAAACTATAGAGCTAGATTCTCCATGTTCTATTTTGTTTGATCACTAACTAAAATAGGATGCCAGTAAGGACCCTTCAATGGAGCGGGTTATAAGTTCTGAGTGGACGGATCGCTGATCCCTCCAGTCAACATTGCAGACTGGACGAATAGTCTGCTCGTCGCTTTTCTCGTGCTCCAGTGACCCCACTGATCTTTCGGTGAGCAGTCTGTGGCTGGACCCGCTTGGGCCTGCGAGTTTCCTCGCTTCTCTTCCTCTCTTTGACTTTCACCCTCCGCTGCCTAGGCCCCATCCTAAGCCTCCTCCTTAAGCTGGCAATGGCGGACCCTGACAATGGAAACCAACAACACAACTAAAATATGAGAGAAAAAACAAAGGATTTGGTTGTTAAAAAATTATAAGGGCAAAAATGAAAAATCTGTCTCTATAGTTTGGTTAGGAATGTTTCAAGGGTTACAAAACTGTCATTGTTTTTATTCTAGCATGACAACTCATTGAGTTCTATCCTTTTAAAATTAAAAATACACAAGTACCTTTATATAGGCAGAGGTACCCTATGTCTATAGCTATATGTTTCCCATTATCTCAAAAAACTAAAGCCTAAGACAAAAAACTGTAGGAGCAAGATTTTTTTTAAATATGTAGGTTTGCTTAAGGCTAATCTGCAAATTTCAGAGCAATCTGTCCACAATCGAGAATCTTGCCCCCCCCCCGCCTCCTCTCAAAATGTACCTGGTCCAAAAATTCTACCCAACTTTTTTATAATGACCTCAATTTAATGTCCGAAATAATGCTGTTGCAAAATATCATAAAAGTACAAAACTAGTTGCATCTTCAACTTAATATGTAGCTATATATATATAGCTATAGGTAAAAATTATTTTGAGACGTTTCATGTTTATATTAAATACTAGTTGAACCTAACAGTCGGCAGTCAGAAATCAGAGTCGAGAAATCTTAACTCTGAGTTGGAGTCAGAAATTCTGGGGGGGCCAGGAGTTGGAGTTGGACCTTGGACCATCCGACTCCTCAACCCTGGTAGTACAGCTGTCAGGGTTGCGGAGTTGGATCACTCGGATGGTTCAAGGTCTGACTCCAACTCCAGGCCCTCCAGAATTTCCGGGTCCTTAAGATTTTCCGACTCCAACTGCTTGAACCAACTAGTAGTTAATGTAAACATTAGCTAAATAGCCATGTCAAAATTTTATTCGTTAATATATATATATATATATATATGCATAGGAATTAAATATTTGGCTAAAGCTATAGTATTTTTGTACATTTACAATATTTTTCATCATTATTACCATTTAGGGTAATAAACTTTTTTTTTATACAATAATTTACAATTCATTCATAATTATAAAGCAGAATTATCTCTCTTGTTTGGAGAAGATTTCTATTCTGATTATTGCATAGACTAGTACCTATAAACAATTTGACCAAGCTGCAGAAGCAAGCTTCTGTTAGGTGGTAAATGTACTTTAAATTTTATCTTGTGCTGGTTTGCAGTTTTTTTTTTGTATCTAAATACTTTTAAGCGCTATATATTTACGCTATAATTATTATATGGACATAGTTTATGACCAGATAACAATTATGTTCTTTAAAAAAATATACCTGTATAACACTGAATGTCACATATGAAAAATATGTTAGAACAATGTTGCATAAGGTTTTTATGATATTTAATCTTACATAGCAATGTAATTTTATTAGTGGAAAATTCTGATATCCTAACATCAAAATCACATCATGAACATATTGTTAAAACATTATGAAACCTTATTCCAGTATTAGTTTCATGTAACAGTTATTATCATGTAACATTTTATGAATATTAAAATAATATTAAAATAAGGCTTCAGTGGTTTCGTTTTATTACAGCGTAATATTTAATATTTTGCACTAATATTATTATAGCATTATGAATCCTTATAGCAATATTAGTTTAATATTATTATGCAACATTTATTATGATATAACATTTAATTAACATTGGAATAACATTGAAATAAAGCTTAAATATTTCATTAATTTACCTTAACATTTAATCTTATGCAGTAATATTATTATAGCATTAGGAAACATTATTTCAATATTAGTTTCATATTATTATGTAACAATTATTAACATGTAACCTTTAATTAATATTGGAATAACATAAAAATGAAGGATTCAATATTATTATAATATTATACCATAACATTTAATGTTACGCTGTAATATTATTATAATATTTGTGAATAATGTTATCCTAACTTTGAAATAATTGGCACTTTTTAATATTATTTTAATATTGATGTATAACCTTATTTAGTGTTACTTCATAATATTATTCTAATATCAATATAATTTTCAATGCTAGCTGGGTAGGAGCAACAGAGCTCAGCTCTGTTCTGAGCAGCCTGGAGCCTGTTCCTGTTACCGACGCCCTTGGCTTCCCAGGCCCCCACCCCGTAGGTTAGGTGCGGGTACAGCAGACTCTGGTACAGTTTACGGAGCGCGTGAGAAGGTAAATACCGTGGCAGTTTGTACATAATACAGGTTGCTCTACTAACTTTTCATAATACATTAAAATCTACATTCCTGTCAATAACGATTCCTAAGAATATAAAACTGTTAACTTGGATAAGACTGTGGTTCCGTATATGGATTCTATGATGGAAGACAGAACAGGGGGAGATGACCATATAATTTGTTCCATCTACCTTTAGGGGCAGTCTGTTTACTTTGAGCCACTGATCTACCTTCTCCAATTCAAAATTGAAAAACTCGCATACTTCCTGATAATTTGCGCCAGCTATAAAAGTAGTTGTGTCGTCCGCGAAATGCACATATTGAAGACGAGGACTAGCAGCAGACATATAATTAACAACATATAAATAATAAAGAGCAACAGTCCTAAAATTGACCCCTGCGGTACACCGAGAGTTCGTTCCGTCAATACACACAAATTGCCGCCGCCTCTGCATGTAGGATCGAAACCACGACTAAGAATAATTGCCTATAAAGCCCATGTGCTGCAGATTTTCCAATAAAATATTTTGGTTAACGGTGCCAAACGCCTTCTTGAAATAAAAAAAAAAACGCTGCTAAAATAACATTCTTCTATGCAGTGAGTCATAAGCAAAATTTAATAATTGAAGCGCAGCCATCCTGCCATACATTAACTTTTCATAATTTTTTTGACAAGAAGGGGAAGGGTGGATATTAGTTTATAATTATTGACTACTTTACCATCACCATTCTTAAAAACAGGAATAACCCTGCAAGTAAACTTATATTAAATAAAATGGAATTACTCGACACAGCAAGCAGAATAAACACATGTACACGTAGACAGGAATTACATCATGGGGCAGCCTTTATTGACGATGACTTGCAGGATCCTGTTAACCTCTAGGGTGCTGGACGCCTGGGCAAAGAAAGATGCACAATTGCGAGGCCCCATGTACATGGTGGCAGATATATTGGACCCTGGTATGGACTCATCGCGTTTCATACCAATTGAAGAAAAATGCGCGTTAAACTTTTTTGCTACTTCTTTGGGGTCGCCTGCTATACTGCCGTCTTCATCATGCATGCTAATCGGATTGTACTGATTATTAAAATTAGACAAGCATCTTAGTTTTTTCCAAGTGCATTTAATATCCCGACGGCATTCATCAAATTTATGATTAAAATATTCATTTTTGGCCCTTCTAATCAGCGTACATAGTGTATTCTTCTATTTATTGTATACGTCAAATTTTAGTGTGCCACTTATTTACTCTCTAAAAAGTTGGTGTTTATGTCACAGTGAACTAATAATACCATCTGTATAGGCTAGCTAACCGACGGGCCGAGAAAGTTTTCACAAGGTCAGGAGAACACTCGTGGTATTGTGAACAGAGAGTGCCATGAAACTTGGTGGTGACGAAGTCACAATCTGGAGTATTGTCAAATTCCGCAATAAAATCAGGTTAAAAATTCATTAATTTCTGTTTTAAATTTTCAAAGGATAATCATGAATGGTCTCTAAAATGCTTCTTTTCGAGGTCACGTGAATTTAAAACTTTATATTCAACAGAGGTCGGGTAGTGGTCCGTTACAGCGCACTCTATATCTCCAGCTCTAATATCAGTTAATTTATTGCACCAAATATGATCTTTGTTACTAAAGCTGTTAGCAGTCACCCTAGTTGGCTTTGAAACCATCTGTATGAATGAAATAATCTAAATTAATCTTTAAGGTCGTTTCCAAGTACATTGAGGTCTAAAGCGTCGATATTGAAGTTAGCGTAAATAACTGCCGAGTTCGATAAATGAGCTGTTTGTAAAATATTGTCAGATAACCTAGTCAGAAACTTTCTATTATATCACTCCTAGGAGGACGATACAGACCAATAATAGCAACACGTTCAATGGTATTTAATCTCACCTCAACAGCACATACCTCTACCGCATCCTCTACAATAGTTAGAGAATTGATACACACACAGTGTAGGTTATTACGTACTTATATGGACACTCCGCCATCGCGCCGGTCAGTACAGCAGCCATGGTAGCCAATATAGCCATCAATGGGACATGAGATATCAGGAGTGAACCAAGTCTCACTAAACACTAGTTCATGAGGCCGCGACTGGCTATAGCCAATGATGCATGATAGTTCGTCGTAATTTTTTACTAATGATCTAATATTATGGTGCAGTATAAGTAAGTCTTTCTTTCCATGTCTAAAATTAGTGATCTCAGATGCCTGGTAAGATTCACAATTTACCACATCTAACCACGAGTTATCATCGTCAATAGCGTTACTGATTGTAGCACGCATATTTTACAGTGTGAATGAAAAGTTAGGGGAAAAACTGACTCCTTTAATCTTCCCGTGCGATTTCCGACTCTACGTATTTCTGAGAGTCGGTCCAGCACGCTGCTTGTAATAAGAAAAAAACTATATATTGAGTGTTTGTAAGCGCGGCCCACACTTCCTAGTTCGAACAATAACGAAGAATCTTCCCTTCGGAGGAGTAGTGCCGTCGCTTAGAGTCCCATGGCCATTTAGTTTATAGTTTGCCCCTACCGTGACAACTTGTAAAATTATAGCGCTTTGGGCGCTGTCCTGCCCGTGGTGTGCTGCGTCGCATTAGGGCGCTCTCTCCTGTGGTACTCCTACGGGATCGGGCGTCCTTGTGGCGTCGTGGCGCAGCCCGAGTGGGACAGGGTCGCCAATTTGTATTAATTATGCAACAGATTTTAAACTTGAGAATATTATAAAGTTATAAGGTTTTATCGATTATTAGTGTTGTCAAATATATTTATTTTTATTAAAGAATTGTCACTAACTCTGCAAGTCGTACAGTAATTTAAAACTTGTCAATACTGTTCCTAATTATGATTATTGGCATGTGTTTAGTGACTGGAAAATTAAAGTACATTGAACCAGTATCAGATTATTGACTCTCCTTATACCGAAGGTCATCAGAAACCCTTCAGTGTAGATATTCTTTACAAACTAGTTATTTGTGTAAAAAGGCTGTCTAAAATAACATATATCTTCACCTAAAGTAAAGATAGAGCTTGTTCGCTGTCATCTATTGTCCATGGAACCGTTTGGCTAATTACAAAGCTACCTGTGTCCTGAGGTACATGTGGATGTTGCCATTTAAGGAGAGGAAATTTGAAGTCACCTGTAATGGTTTGACTGTACTCACCTTCAAGTCAACTGCAATGTGTTTCAATTTTATCAAACAATTCAGCAATTTTTTTCAGAAGCATATGTAGTAGCAAAGAAAAAATAATTAAGAAAATAATGAGGAAAAGAGAGAGTAATGATAGAATATTGAAGACAATGGTAAAGAATTTAGTGAGGGATGCATAGCAAGAGGCGACGAAGGGAATAGTTTGAAGAATTAGCAAAGTGCTATAGAAAGTCATGAAGTGAAGACCAGATGAAAAAAGTGCTGAAGAAAGTGATGGAAGAAGAAGCGAAAGGGGATACGAAAAGAGTAACGAAAGAAAGTGAAAGATGTAGGGAAGAATATAAAGGACAAAATATACATTTATAGAATCATTTGTACACACCCAATACTTGTGCTATTGCAATATCTAAACTGCCTCAAATCAATTTTACGTAAGAAGTCTCAGTTCTACAGTGTTTCCATCAAAGGCTATAATACGTTTTCACTTTTATTCTTGTGCACCGTAAGCACAATGCTATGTATGTTGTTAGGCCTCTAGCTGATATACATGCAACGTGAAATATGTGTGTGGAGACAGGAAAATGAGGTAACATCAGGTGGTAACTAATTAGTTACAGGGTGTGTTGTCACGTAGGGAAGGGATGTGACGAAAACCGCAAAACCTCCACTCTAAGCTTACACACTATGGGCATGGGCATTACGAGAGACAAGAACGAGTTGGCTCAATGAATGCAGACCAGAACTGAGCACCGTTTTCGAGCTTTGGCAACAGCTAACTTTGGCTCAAGTCTTCAAATTCTCTGGTATGTTTCGCCCCGTGTCACTTGAAATTCCCGTGACTGACAGAGCACTTCCGTAGGTCTTCTGTTGAAATTTCATGAATATTGCATCACTAAATTTTTGGCAATCTACAAACAGATTTGTTGAAGGATTCCTGTGAACCGAGGTCCGTCAGCTGTGGAGCTGAGGAGTCTTACCGAAATTGTGGCCCTGGAGAAATATCACCAATTCTTCACTGCCATTGTTGACGGCCATGTACACTGACTGAAGAACAATGATATGCAGTGTAATATTCACGGCTCCTACCTCTGTGTTCAAAAATATCAACTGTACAGATTGTATTGAAATGTGTAAGATCATGAAAGGTTATATTATCTGCAAACTACCAGGAATAGAGGTTAAAGAAGGCGTGTTACGACGGGTGAAGAACAATACGAGAAGTACTTTTGAAGGGCGGAATTGTTGTACAATTCCTGTACTTTTGTGTCGAATCTCTCACTCTGTATCAAGATGCAAAGTATAAGTTCAAGTTGTTTCCTGCAGGAATGTTTTCGATTTCCTCTGTTGAAGACCGAGTACGACGATGGGTTCCAGGAGATGTACTGGGCTAGAAGAGCCGCGTTAGGTCACGTAAAACACATAACAGCGTAGCTTAGGATTGCTTCATCTTATAGAGAAAGTGACTGTATTTAATTAACAATGGGATTTAAAACAGTCCGGCCAGTTATGCATTATTTATTTAAATAATTCTTTTACTCAAATGCATGGCTTTCAAGTTTTATTCTAAAATAACCTCGCAACGTTCAGCATAAACAATGCTAAGAAAAGAGCATGGAGGAGGAGCTATTCAAACATTTTCAAGAATAATACAGGGTATGAATATTCCTCGGCGGAACTATAAGCCTCACGCTGTCTTCAAAAGCACTTCGGGTGCAACCTTCACATCACCATCGCGTCCCCTGAAACATGGAAAGACGTATCCTTTGGCCTAAAGAGATTGAGTTCGAGCGTATGAATTGTTTCGGTGAAAGTGCTTGAGAAAACTGAAGGATTTAGTTCTATTAACACATTCTTTAAGCTTACAAATACATTAGTGGACATTATAGAGCTGGTATGTAGTTCACTGTAAATATTAATTTAAGAATATGGAAGAAGTTTAAATTCCCAGGGCGTAATTCGATACAAAGTTTAAGGAGTAGAAATTAAGCTCTGTTAAAAACCAGAGCCGCTAGTAGCTGTATACCGCTGGAAAGTGCAGTATATCCCACTAAATAGTGTGTAAACTAATGTTTGAATCGAAGGATTTTGTTTCCTGATAAAGTGACATCATGACAAATGTTCTGTCGCTTAATATAAAGTACAACAGCTGTTGCATTACATAACATTCATTATATTTTATTATAACAAAATAAGATCCTTTATTAAATCCTCAAGTACTTAACGTTGTGGCACGAAGCCAAGTATCCCAAACGTTGTCGTATCACCAGTAATCAAACAAGACGAATACATTTCCTGGAAGATTGGACATCTTAGACCATCGTTGTCTAGTGAATTAATGGACATCTTCTAGATCTTAGTTTTTATTGACCCAAGCTTTCGTTTTGCTCAACGCAAAACGTTTTCAAAGGTGGAAAGCAAGAATGCGAGAGGATATATGCACCTAGCAGTGGCAGGACTGCTAGGTGTATATATCGTCTCGCATTCTTGCTTTTAACCCTTGAAAACGTTTTGCGTTGAGCAAAAGGAAAGCTTGGGTTAATAAAAGCTAAGCTCTTGAAGATGTTCATTAATTCATTAGACAAAGACGGATACAGAAGTGCTTTCGTAGAGCTTCACTTTTTAATCAACAAGCACACAAGACCACAACCGGCACCGTTAAGGGCTCTTTAGATTGACTAGTCTAAGTCGATTAAGACTAAGCCCACTCGATTTTGCTTGGCTTGAATTGCAGTCAGGAACGTAAACTTAGTCGCCATGAACCGTGGTGTGTGTGTTGGAATGACTCTACTGAGTTGAGCCGACTGGAACTCCGTTAGAGAGTAAGAATGAGTTCTGCTAGGGAGTGGAATGGGACCAAATCGACTTTGACGTCTCAATCGAACGAGTCCTATGCCTGACTGGAGCTGCAATGCAGGCGGGTTGCATGCCAACTCAGCGAGGCAGGAAGTTTCTACCAGGAAAATTCAGCCTGCATTTGCTCCGAGTTACTAATTTCATTGTCAGAAAGTTTTCAGAAGTCTTGTATTTTTGCGAGATAACTTTTGCTTAGGAAAAGTGTTTATTTAATATTTGTTTCCCTGTACAATGTTTCATCAATACTAAGAAAGACCATCGTATGATTGTACATTTTTATCATACTAAGAATGACCGTCAAGGGTATATATAAATATATACTAGACGGCCGGCGACACGTTGGGTCGTCATCAAGATCCTCGTTGCTTTCATCAAAAAAGCAGGGTGTTATTTAGCTGGTTATAAAAGCACGCTATTCGGCCGTCCTCTTCTGTCCGTACGGCTCGTTAGTAACAGATTCTTTGCTTCTTTAACGAATATCAAACACCCATACCGTAAGCATTGTCAATTTATATGCTACATATTTCAGTTGTATTCCCGTAGCATCTTCGGAATTTTCGAATTTAACATTTCCGTTCATGCAGTAGAGCTACAGCTCACTCACTATAAATGAGCTGTGCTAGAGCTCAGGAACTACCGTATCAGAAATACAATCGAATTAGATCTTCAACTCTTGAATTTCTCCTTATATTGAAGTGGAGGAACTGTCTCCAAAGAAGACACAAGTAAATAAATCAGCTAAGCTACTGATACTGGCTACGAAAAAAAATTAATTCTTTCGTACACTCGACATTGCTATGAAGTGGTCGGTATATAGCATACGACGCTTCATGAATACCCGTCTCACCGTGGCGCCTGAACAATGGCAGATTGTACGGCGGACTCTAAGACGTCCTCCAAGGGCATAGCTCCATAATTGACGCTCGAATTTCTTTCTATGTGCAAACAATGCACTAGTAAATAAACTAGTAAAGAAAGTTCACAGACTTTTAGTATAATACTAGATGTGGGTCGTCATCACGATCGTCTTTGCTATTGTATAAAACAGGTATTTTTCAGCTGGTTATAGACCCATGCTATTTGATCGGCCGTCCACTCCTGCCCGCACGGGCTACTAGCAACAGCTTCTTTGCTTCTCTAGTAAATGTAATCAACACTCAGCCTGTTAGCAATGCCAATTTATATGTTACGTATTCCAGTTGTATTTCACGTAGCATTTTTGAATTTAAACATGCCCGGTCTTGCAGCCGAGGTCAGGTTTAACTTCAATATCACAAATTCAATCGAATCAGACCTTCATCCCTTGAATTTCTTCCCATCTAAAAGTAATGAAACTGTGTGCAAACAAGACGCAAGTAAATAAACAAGCACACTTGTAAATAAAGCCGACAGACTTTAAGTGTAATACTAGATGGCACGTTACCCGTTGAATCAATACCACCATTTCCTTCGCTTCTGTAAAAAAAAAAAAAAAAGGATATTCAGCTGGTCATGGACCTCATGCTATTTGACGGTCCACGTTTGCGTCATTTGCCCGTACGGGTCATCAACACCAGTTTTTTTTTTTTTTTCTAGCAGATACATTGTACATTCTGCCCGACAGCATTTCCCGTATTACCTTGACATTCAACGAACGCATTTATTTAGCCGAGTTCAGGCGGACCCCGCCATGTTTATATAGTACACTTAAATCTTCAACGCTTGCATTTCTCCCCATCTTATATCGAATTGTTATATTTCTTCTCGCTTTAAAACATTCGACAGCTACTATTCTCCAATCATATTAGCTGCTCAGTACTGACCGAGGGAAAAAATTAGAATTGAAATTCTTTAGTTCGTTCGACTTTAATGTCAAGCCGTATCCAGGTTTCAACGCTCCTTAAATGTCCGTCCCGTCCCGACGCTTGAACGATAGTATAGATTACTTTGCGATCTCAGAATCAGAATCACTTTATTGAGAGACTTGACGTATAAAAACAGCACATATCAGCAGATGAAACAAAACAAGTCAAGAACGCTTCTCAAGCCCTCATTTAAGCAAGCAATTGCTTTTCGGGCACAAACATCGAATAGCAACAATATGCTGTACAAACCTAACCGCCAGTTTTTGTAGTAGAAGGAGCCGCGCACAGTTCTACGCACAGATCAACAGCGTAAATA
>LQNS02276866.1:24058306-24072322 GCA_001587735.2 Parhyale hawaiensis
GTTAAGATTAGGTTTGCTTTTTCAATTTCTTTTCTTTTCGAGGTTTACCTCTCTTAGAAATCCTCTCTAAGGATTGTCTACGTTAATTAAGGTTGAAAAGAAAAACTTTTAGACGCATATATATATTGTTAGGGCAAAATGAGTCCTCGATCCTTGTGGCAAAAAGGGAAAGAATGTCAATGCGCGCCATTGTCATTGTGCGCTGTAGCAGACACACCCAGACCAAGAACCTATAAGAGCGACCAGACAGTATTGTCGCTAGCTCATTTCTCAGGTGACCGTTTGGTGAATCACTAGCCAGTGTGTTACCTGTCGTGACTCGTTACCACAATATAGATCTGCAACTACCACTTGTCTCATTTCCCCGCTAGAGAGAACCCGTGATAGAGAGAACCCGTGATAGAGAGAACCCGAATACAGGCACCGCAATTACACTAGTGTTTCATTGCAAACACGATGCTGTTTTATGCAAAACACGGTTGTGTTTCAACCTAAACACTAGCATATTTGCGATAAAACACAACCGTGTTTGCCATAAAACACAAGCGTGTTTGGGACGAAACGCTATCGTGTTTGTGATTAGACACTAGCGTGTTTAACATTAAACTAACGCTGCTGTTCATCACAAGGGAAAATGTGCATTGACGCAAATACAAACGACAAGGAGAAGACCTGTTTACAGTTAACTAATTTTGCTTAATGGCAAACAGCCCACCCTAGAACATGCTGAATGCTATATCATTTAGCATGTTTTAGGATTTTCATTTAGGATCCATTTTTTTAGAGCCAGCTGATACCAATGCCACAGCTTGTTTCGTTACTATCATCAAAAGATTTTATACTTTTTGTTATGTTCTCAAGTTCATTCATATATCCACGACTGAATTAGACTGTTTCTTTAACAGTTGGCGCTCATTACACACTCCAGAGTTTAGTAACTGGTAGCTATCTATAGTGTTACCTCATCTTCGAACGGAACTATACTTAGTCAATAAGAAATAAATAGTTATTTTTACCTCCGCTAAGGAGGTTATGATTTCGTCGGGTTTGTTTGTCTGTCTTTTTGACTGTTTTTCTGTCAACAAGATAACTCAAAAAGTTATGGACGGATTTGGACGAAAATTACAGGGATTGTTAGGTATGTTAGCAAAAACCGATGATTAACTTTTGATGAAGGTCCGTCCATTCGTTTGTTTGTCTGCCTCATTTTTCTCAATGCCATAACTAAAGAGTTATGGGCGGATTTTTATAAAATTCATATGAGTTCTTAGGTATACCACAGAAAGTAATTGACCAAATTTTTGTGATGATCCGTTTGTTCGTTCGTTTGTTTGTCACTGTTTTTAGTTTTATGCTTGCTAGAAACAATAACTCAAAAAATAGTGAATGGATCTATATGAAATTTATAGGGATTGTTAGTAATGTTAAAGGACATGAATGATTGAATTTTGGCGCAGATCGGTTCGTTCGTTTGTATGTTTGACTCATGTTTGCCATAACGTTTGTTAGCAGCATAACTCAAAAAGTTAAGAACGGATCTTCAAGACAATTGCACAAGCTGTTATTACTATCAAAAGGCACAAATGATCAGATTTTGGAGTTGATACAAAGAAAATGATGGTTTTAGAGCCAATTTGAATTTTTTGCTACCGTTGCCTCGCTTGGCGGAGGTATGCGCTCTCATAGTACTCTAGTTTAACGTGTGTTAATGCTTTGCAGTAAAGTAATTTATGCAGCGGCAGTAGTGAAACCAATTATTTAAGCACGATTTAAATATTACCATTTTGGACAGTAAATTTGCACTTAAAATTAAAAATATTTACGGTAGAGAAGACCTGTTAAAAAGGTGGGCTGGAGTCAAATTGTGGTCTCTTTTGTCATGACAAACTTTTTTGTTTTGTTTTTAGTCCTGCTCTCGGCAGGGTCACGAGGGTGTCTGGGCTCATTTCTCGTTTACAGCTCTACCATGAATTTTTCTACTCCATATATTAGAAAAAGTAAGGTAGAACTTTCTTACCTTGTACATTTTGAGAGGGGCATGGGGGATGGGGGTGGGTTTAATTGTCGATTGTGGACAGATTGTTTTGAAATTTGCACGAAATATGGATTCTTGAGAAGGAAACACATTTTTCTACTACAACTTTCTTGATTTGGGCCTTAGATTTGGAGGTAATGGGAAATATATACAGTATATATATTAGTGTTGGTGGGTAGCAGATCATTGATGCAACAAGTTTCGTTGAACGAAAGATGATACTCAAGTTTAATTTGGTTTCTTTCCGATGATTCTAATTGTCGGAAGCTAAGTTTTAGTTCTTCAGGAGACGTTATTAGAGCAGTAAAAGACCACCACTTAGCTAAATTGGTTTTAATAAAAGCTGCCATAATAGCGACGTTTCGGGAGTACAACGCCCATAGTCATGCAAAATTTAAAACTGGCTTTGGAGGTAGCGCGGTCGGTTGAGTTGCCAAGTACTTATTTACATAATTTCAGTATCACTGGTAAAATTGTTCTAAAATATGACATGTTGGCAACTTCATTAAATGAGCATTGTTATTAAAGCTGGAAAGTGCATTTCAACAATTTCTCAATTAAAATGTTAAAAGTTCGTATATTTGCAGGGAAAAATTAAAATTGTAACAGGTAACATTATTGGGAGTGATCTAAGACACACGACTTTGGTATATAAGTAAAAAGGATGCAGGATACATATTCTATAGGCAAAAAAAATAGTTATAATGGAGTTCTTTGCGCTAAGATATGAATTAATTACTACTTTGTACTTGGTTGCCCATTTGTACTATGTGGAAATAAAAAAAGGTTTAAAACCAGTTCTTTACGCTAAAACAAGGCTTAATTGCTACCTTGTGCTGATTCCTAGTTTAAACTATTTGTTCATCATGCACCTCACCAGAATTATATTGTACATGGGAATCAATATATTTGCAGAACTCTGTACCGGCCTTCCTCTTGACGGTTGAGGCTCGGCCTCAGCTCTTTTATGAAAAGCGTTTGAAGGATCATCCGGTCTTGTTTGGTGGCGGACCTATTGAGTACGGTGACGGACTGAAGGATGGTCTGTGGTGGGGTTCGCTGCATGTTGTGGACGCCTCTTAAGTATTGTTGAACAGATTTGGGCTGCCGGAACCTGTCTTGAAGTGTCTGCTCTTTGTATCCAACGTATGTCGCTGAAGAGTTACACTCTCCCTCCTTACAAGTATACTGGTACACGCAGTTATACGGTATTCGTGCAGGTGGAGGTGGACGTTATTGCCAGCATTGTTTAAGACTAAATAATGCGACTAAACGCTAAGCATTGTTTAACAAACTCACTTTGTGATCTTTGGATCAGTTTAATTTAATGCATACGATAATCATACTTTAATATATATTTACCATTTTATTTTTTTTACAGTAGCAGCAGCTACTTTGCTTTAGTAGAGATATAATTAAGCAATTTTGTCGGTAGTTACGATTTGTTTTTTTTGGGGTTTGCAAGTGAACTGTGAGACGCGAGACGGGCGAGATTTTATAAGCTTGCATCTATTTTGATGAATCTGGGTCCAGGTCAACGCTGTCACAGTGAATTATACATGTCAGAAACGATGACGCTGCTAATCTGAACATCGTAAGACTTCATCTCATTGGCTGGGAAATGAACCAAACCTTGACCTGAAGACAGGCGAAGATTAGAAAGCAGTCGACGCCGGAACATTTGAGAATAGCCGAGACTAACGCTCCGGCCCTCTATGAGCTATTGAAAATCATTTAGACATCTGGAGAAAAAGAAAAGTATAATATCAACCAAAGAGTTGATCGTGCAGACGTGATTATTTGCTGCAAATTCGCGGAATAAGGAACGTTAATTAAGCTGGTTAGGACATGAAAGATAATGCACTTGGATGGCCTGTGAATCTTTGGCCGTTTTGAGTTTGTGACTCCTGAAGCAGGAATTCGTAGCTGTGGAGAGTGTACGTCGCACCCAATGTTTATCAAAACGATTTTTAAGCGCATTAACTGTCTCCGTACCGACAACTTCTGAGGGAAGACTTTTTTCTGATATTTTCCATGATATACGGGAAGAACTACTGGCCTGAGTAGTCCTCCGAGCTTTATGTTTCAGTTTTTGGCCGTTGTTTCGCAGGCGATCAGTAACGCAGCTGGGATATCAATTTGGCCGTTCTACGTTGGATTCTTTGCATTTTATTCTTATCGCCGCACTGATGTGGCGGCCAAACTTAAATAGCAAATTCTAGATACGGCTCACCAGCGCCTTGCACAAAGGAATAATTACATCCTTGGGTTTTAACTCAAAATCCCTGATAATGAATCCCAGTTGCCTGCTTGCTCTTTTGACACTCCTGTCAACTTGCTGTCAGTGCTGTCGTTCGTTTCTGATGGTTATTCCCAGGTCACGTTGTTGAGTTACAGCTTCCAATTCTTGGTCATTTATTTCTAATCGCAAGGCTGAAAGGATCTCAGGCCCTACGTGTAGTTCTGAGCATTTGTCTACATTACAGTTCATCTGCCACGTCGCGGTCTATTCCATGGAGCGGTCAAGGTATTGTTGGAATTCGATTCTATGAATGGCCGATGCGACACGGTGACAAGAGCGTAGTGTCATCTGCAAATTTACTGTTTTGGCTGCGGATGTTCAGAGCGAGGTCATTGATGTAAATTATGAACAGAAGTGGGCCAAGACGCTACCTTGTGGATTCCCAGATGAGACCGGCGTCCAGTCGCTCGTCTCTCCCATCACCTTCACTTGCTCCTATCACCACTGAGCCATGCTCGGAGCCAGGCGGTAAGTGAAATGATTTTGATGCACTCCGCATACCCACCACTTTAAAATTGTACGTGGTAGTTGAGGAAGCCTCCAAACGCAAGTTGACGTTGAATCTTTTGCTTGTGCCGGTTACTTCATATACCACAATTTATTAAACTGTCTGTACCGATCTAGCTCTCCACACAATTATTATGGCCTCTTCTGTTACCGACAGACACTAGTCAGACTGTTATCAGTTTTAGCCCTTTCGATACCGGTTGTAACTCCGGATTACATGATTAACTCCGTCTTTCGCTACTGATAGTATTTCCGATGACAGTATTGATGTATCTGACGACGGTATCTCCTGCCACCAGCATCTTGTTTACCTTACAGCAGCAAAGCGTTGCTTGATTATTTGAAAACTACCCGGCAGCTTTAGGACCAAATCTAAACTACTGGCCATTCTTGTTCATTTGTGAGGATAAGGAACGTTTGAGTCGTGCATGTAGTTCTGGATAATACTGTCATGGGGCGCTTTTTGGCTCCTTTGCCATGTCACCTCTAGCGACCGCCCGTACTACTTGATCTCCCCATGAAGACCAAGGCGAAGGTGACGTGGCAGGTAGGCCAGCAGCTGCTCACTCCGCAGTAAACAGAAAAAAAGTAGGTGCAATGCTACGGAAAGGAAAGCGCAGCGGCAGCATCTAACCTCCTTGCACTGTGACGTCACTACAGGCATTGCTGGTGTGCCACCGGTACTGCTAGTGTTCCAAGTCTTAAGGTGCCCACACACTTGCATATCTGATCGCTCATGACCAATAGATCTGGAATGCGAGAGATGAAATCTGTCGCTTTACTCGCCACTAACTGCAGCGTCTATATCTGCACCTCACAGTACAGTAAAGGTAGTAAGGAAACTTCTAAGGGGTAAAATAGCGGAACATTTGGCTGATGGGCGTGGTTTAGAGCGGATGCAGTAGCAAGGAGTTGCGACACTAACCGGTACCGGTTGGACGCTACAGAAGTCGCTACTGCAGTGTCCAGGCCCGATCAATTCGGAATTTTAAATATCCAGGCACGGTAAGTTGCGAAATGTATCTCAACAACTTTCCATACTCGTATCGATCATATTTCGATACGTTTTTCTTTTTCCTTAATTTTTGCTGTTTCATTTCCGGCAAGATCTTTTGAACATCAATAAATTTAGAAGGCAATGAATCCACAAATTTTACTCTAAAAATTATTGTTCGTATATAATGGATGCGTTGGTCAACCCGGTAGTTTAATAAAATAATTGTTTAACAATCTTCCTGTTTTAGAAAAATATATAGTTTATAGTTCAATTGTAGTGGTCTATCAACAGCAAAAACTCTGCCGACATTCGAGCGATAACCAAATCAAAAGTAAATTTAGGTAACTAGTACATAATTTTTAAAATTCCTGCCCATAGTAAACATGTTTACTGTAGTCACTGATAGCCAATTCTCCATATTCTTTTCTTCTATGTCTATATTAAGTTATCGAAGAGATTTTACGCCTATTTATTAACTTAAATTGGGCATAACGATGAGTATTATTTTCTTGCCAGCCGTTACCATTGCCCGCGTCTCTGGTATTGGCCCGTTGCTCCAGCATAGGGCGTGCCTAGATTGTGACGCCACGTCTCCGCCCGAAATTAACAGATTTTCCCTACTACCTTTACTTTACTGTGCTGCACCTCCAGTGAGTGTTCAGCAGTGGTAGTAGGTGGCTGTGAGATAACCAGTCATGGACGACAAGAAAAAAGCTTTAGCAACCTTGGTGCTATTAAGTGCTATGAAGCCCAGAAAGCGGAAACGATCGTGTTGGTCAAAGAATGGCTTGAAAAAAGAGAAGAATATTGTCATATGATACTGCAAAAAGAATTAAAAGAAAATAACCCAGATGATTTCAGAAATTATTTACGAATGTCTGATGAGGTATTTCAAGAAATACATGCCACTATTGCCCCATTCATACAAAAGCAGAATACGAAGCTCAGGAACGCTATAAGTTGAGAAAGAACTGTAACATCTCTCCCGCTGTCGGCCACACACTTAGCGATAAAAACCGCAGGCGGGTAAGGAATTCCATCATGATGGAAGATCAAAATGAGCGATCTGATATGCCAGATTTTGTCTGTATCACCCCACACACTGGCAGATATTTGAGCGACGTGGTCTGTACAGATCAAATCGGCAGAAACTGACCGATCAGATATGCAATTGTGTTGGCACCTTCACGTTGCCGTCGGAGCCACTGACCTTCGCTTCACGTATTGAACTTTCCGCAAAGCTGGACAGTAACTCAGGATGAACTAAAGTGAAAAGACGTAAATTCAAGAATTTTATTACAGAATGGCATTACAATGACTAAGTAGTATTGATTATAAAATATACCCTCAATTTTGTTAGCACCCGAATAAAATGCGGCGCATGTACAGACGGATACATTTCAACCCTAAAATACCTGAAAAAGCCAAACCGTTGCTTAGTGTATTTTTACGTACAGCTTTTTACAAGAATTTCTCGAACACTATTTAATGCAGCGATAATTAACACAGAGTTAAGCGAACACATATCATCTATAATCATGAGAATAATAGTCTACACTGTATTAAGGCGAGTTCACACGTCACACACCATCGCGCTCGCTCATCTCCTGTGCCCTAAAACTAGAAAATTGCACTGTTTCCCAAGTTTAATTTTACAGAAAATTTGAAGAAATATCTGTACCTTTCATATAAAAACACGAGACACCTTATTTTTCGAGTAGATAAAAAATAGAATAGCTACTAGAAAAACATCCTGGGAGCACACACCTCCGCCACGTAAAGTCCTACGATTTTTTTTTTAATAATAAACGTAATTTGTTTATTCGTGGCTCTTAACAATGAAATATATATTGCAATTCTCTTGAAAAACAGAGCTTTGTTTCAAAGTACGCTTAAAAAAATATATAGTGAGGCACACGAACGGATCAGCCGACAGTTCCGAAAATTTATTGATATGTGACTTTTACGTTAGTTTTAGTCAGAAAGGTTTAACCTCCGTTTCCGAGCGGGAGGATATCACAGAGGAAAGAGCAAGGGACATATAGTATGTCGATAGAAACGGGAAACCCATGCACGGAAGTCTTCCCACACAGGATCAAGGCGTATGGGAACAGTAGGTCGGGAAAGAAGTAAAGTGGGCACGAAAAACAGACGTCCCGAAGACCTAGCTAATGGCTAAAGTAACCTACACGAGCCCTGTGGGGTCGCCGCCGCGACCCATATCATATAGGATGAGCAAACCTAACCCAACCCTATGGCCCATGCTTAGCCTCCTGGAGGACTGTGACTTAAGATTTCTCAACAATGGCATTTATGATAGCTTAGTCATTCCACTTTCAGTACTTATTTGTTCTAAGAAAGAAATGAAAGGGACACAAAGAAGCATGCTGATCTACACTGGGAACCATGGACGAAGGTGTTCCCACTGAGGATAATATCACATGGCCGGAGAAAAGCAAGTAACGAAGGAAAAAAATGTAAAAAAAAATATTTAACTAGAGCACTCTGAGAGCGCATACCTCCGCCAAGCGAGGCAACGGTAGCAAAAAAAAATCAAATTGGCTCTGAAACCATCAGTTTCTTTGTATAAACTCCAAAATCTAATCATTTGGGTCTCTTGATAGCAACAACAGCTTGTGCAATTTTCGTGAAGATCCGTTAATAACTTTTTGAGTTATACTGCTAACAAACATTATGACAAATAAACAAACCGATCTGCTCGAAAAGTCAATCATTTATGTCTTTCAACATTACCAATAACCCCTATATATTTCATAAATATCCACTCATTATTTTTTTTAGTTATTGGGCTAATATGCACAAAATTAGAAATAGTGACAAACGAACGAATGAACCAACGGATCGTTACAAAAATTTGATAATTTACTCTTTGTTATATTCCTAACAACTCGTGTTAATTGCATAAAACTCCATCCATAACTTTTTGAGTTATGGCATTGAGCAAAATGAGGCAGACAAACAAACAAACGAATGGACATATCTTCACCAAAAAGTAACTGTTAATCATCTGTTCCTCCTAAAATACCTAGCAATCCCTGTAAATATCGTTCAAATCGGTTAAGAACTTTTTGAGTTATCTTGGTGACAGACAAACACGACGAAAACATAACCTCCTTGGCGGAGGTAAATATTATCAGTTGAATAGAAGTGGAATTAAGTAAAGTGGGCACGATAGACAGGCTCGCCGGTAAAGCGTGCAAAAAGCTCCCATAAACTTGACTTTGGCTAGCCAAGTTGTAGGTAGTATAAGAAAGCTTAAGCCTCCCTAAATATATACATGATAAGCTCTCTTTGAAGAGCAATGCACAACGGACATAGAGTTTGCAGATGAAATTATTATTACTATATTGGTATTGTCCCACTATTTCCGAATTTAAGACGATCTAAAGCAATCAAAAATGATGTACTCGGTTTACAGCCAAAACCACAACGTTGTGCTCTAGACAAGTGATGAGAGACGAAAAGAAAAGAAAACAGAGGCGTCCGTGCAGACCGTCCCTCCGCACGGGCGAAGGTAAGAGCCCCGCAGAAAAAGTCGGTCACCACGATCGGCGGCCTACCTCCACAGAAGAGGAAATTTGGAGAACCTACCTAACTGAACAAAACTAAGCTCATCAGCGGGAACTGTGGCAAGCTGCAACATTCCCTGCGGAGAAGGCACTGGGGACCCTTGGGGTCGTGAGGCTCTTATATATTGTGGGAAGGGCCGGCCAGAATATACTCTTGAGGACATGTCGATTTGAAATGAGAAACCCATGCACGAAGGCGTTCCCACACATAATCAACGCTCATGGCAACACTAATTGTATATGAAGAGGAAGAATAAAATGAAGCCCGAGCAAGGAGTGTGAAATCGGGAAGGAAGCAGAGTGGGCACGAAAGACAGACATCACGAAGGCCTAGCTAATAGCTGAGGCAACCTACACGAGCCCCCTTAGGTTGCCAGGCCCCATAACAAAGGATGGGCGAAATAATTTTTTTTTTTTTATTTGGAGGTTGATCAGTTGGCCTTTGAAGCGATAAAAATGTCAGCCTTTATAATTAATAAAACTTCACGTCCAGGCCGCCACGGACAGGTAGAACAACCCAAATACAGCAGTTGGCAACACCGGGAAGCCCGAAACGCTGCTAAAGAAAATCCAACAAAAAGTCATTACTGTTGACTTAAACGCCTACAGGCCAACTCGACCGATTCCATTATACCACATACAGGGTATTACATAATAGAAGCAGCCCCAATGCTAACAGAATAATGAACAATAACGTGAACAGGAAAGATCGCCATCACGATTGTGAAGACTGAAGTTTTTGAGTCAGCACTTTTGACATTTTTCACATCTAGGTGAACCCACTGAACAACAAAATGTTGTGGCGTTAGCTCAAATCTTTCTGTAAAACTTTGGGTGAAAAGTAAATACAGTGATTCTAATCATAAAAGAGAAAAAAACATTTTTGTCGACTTATCCATGATCTGTGAATGCTGCAGATGAAAAAATGAGAATTGATAAGTTTCCCTTTACTGAACATGAATGACGCACTGCATTCAGAAAAAGGGCATGCTTCATTCTACCGTCTCTCCCTTTCTGCTGCACGGGAGACGCTGCTGCTGAAACTGACTCATCAAACCCTTAGCGTCCAATCGAATCCAATTTAAGAACCTCTGTTTTATGATATGAGCTTTTTAGTAGGTAGATAGCTAGCACAGTAGTAGGTACAGTTGCGAGCATAATTAAGGGATAAAAATAAAAAAAACTCATATCTCAAAAACTGTAAAAGGTTCAACGCTGAAATTTTTACACAAGAGATATTGGGATACCTAATGATATGCTAGGAATTTATTACGATCCGAAGGATAAGAAAAAAGATATGTATGTTTAACTTATAATTATGAATTTAATGTGAGCAGAATTAAGGGACACTTTAGAAAAAACGCAACAAAACAACAAAATTAACAAAAACCTTCATTCTTAATCAATATTTTGTGAACGATGACTCCAACACATCTTCGAGGGCAAGATTCAATTAAATTGCGGCAAGCAAGTTATAGTTAGGACGGGGTAAGGAGAACTTCGAAACAGGTGTTTAGGAGTCACAAACAACCTAAAGCTCGGTAGACTTTCTCACCCAAGACTTTCCACAGGTTCTCTGTGGAGTTGAGGTCAGGACTTTGAGCAGGCTAGTCAAGAGTCTCCACTCCTTCCTCATCAAGAAACCTCAACACACTTTGGGCTTTGTGGCAGGGTGCGTCGTCCTGCATGAAAATGGGGCCGTCAGTGTGAGAAATGTTTAAGATTGGCAAAACATGATCTGCCAAAGAGGTTCTTATACACAGCAGCATTGACACGCGTATTCAAACGGACGAGAGGAGTAGTACTCTTCGCATAAAACATTCCGAACACCATAATACTACCGCCTCCAAATTTAACAGTTTTCTTTGTGCATCTTGGATCGTATTTCTCACCTGTTTGACGTCTGACATAGTTATTTCCATCATTCCCGAACAAGGTGAACTTGCTTAGACCAAGATTCTTGAGGACTGTTGACGTGTTTGTTGGCGAACTTCAACCTTGCAACTTTGTTCTTCTTACTGATTAGCGGTTTCTTTTGAGGCCAAAGTGCACGAAGACCAATCTCATTCAGTCGCCGTGATACAGTGAATCTGGAGATGGTTTCTTCGTTAGTATCATTCATTTGCCTAGAAATAGAAGAGGCAGTAGCAAAATGGTCCCATAATGCTGTGCGTTGGATGATCCTATCCAGCCTTGCAGAAGTTTTGTCTGGGCCTCCCACATTTCTAAACACTCGAAACACGTCCAAGATCTTCACAATCTTTCACAATTCTTCCAAGAATACTCTTTGAACGATTTACCTGTTCCGCGATTCCCCTGATGCTGAGATTTTGTTTGTGTAAATTAACAATTTTCATGCGTACAGATTTATCAACTTTTTCCAGGGTAGCCATGCTTGCAGTACTTGCAATGTTTACATATGACGTAGGCAGTCTTCTTCTTTGGAAACGTAAGAAAATGGGGTTACTGAAGATTTAAATTACAATATTCGAAAAGTGTCCCTTATTTTTGCTCACACTAAATGCATAATTATAAGTTAAATATACCTAACTTTTTCCTTATCCTTCGGATGGCAATAAATTCTTAGCATATTAATAGGTATCCCAATACCTCTTTTGTGTTAAAATTTCAGCGTTGGACCTTTTATAGTTTTTGAGATATGATTTTTTTTTATTTTTGTCCCTTAATTATTCTCGCAACTGTATAAGATAGTGTGAGCCTTCCTAAATAAGTACTTACCTATTCTGAAAGAGGAGATAGGAAGGGACACGTAAGCCTAGTATGTCGATTGTGACGTGAAACCCATGTTAAAACTGAATGGGAACAACGACTCGGGAAAGAAGAGGAAAAGCAGATGGAAGAGAGATTAGTAGGAGTATGAAAAAAGAAGGAAGCAAAGTCGGCACGTAAGACAAATGCCATGAAGGCGGAGCTCATGGCTGAGAGAACTTACACAACCCCACTGGGGGCCCTGCTCCCCATCACAGGATGAGCAAACGCAAACCAACCTAAGCTTACCAATGGTCCATCCTAAGCCCCCTGAGGGTTGACAACAATTTATCTTAAAACTGTTGGGAGTGATTCGGTAATTAGGAAGGAAGTGTCTTGTACTTCACAGCAAAAATTTTGTCGACAACAAAAGAAGTAGAGTCCAATAAGAAACTATATTACATCATGTAGGTAGCCGATATGAACAGCTTGCTCCAGTGTACATAGAGAAGTCTACATAACACAACTGAAGCAAAACAAACACACGACTGCTTTTCTGAAAATATTGAATATCGTATCTGTTTAAGCATGCATTCTTGGAGAAACTTTATTGTCATTGCAAGCAAAACCAGCAATAACAGAAAAGATAGCTATTGGATGTGTCATACAAATAATTTATTCCCTGCTATCATATCATAAGTATGAGGGCCACTGGCATGAGAAATGAGAGATAATAGGCTAGTCGTAATACCTATTAAGGACCTCCATTCTGAGCATAAGTTATACTCACCTAAGGTATCCAGACAACTGGCAGTCAAGACACCCAGAAGAGCATTGCAGCAGAAGAGGTGCATGGTTGTACCATATTCACGGCCTGCATAGCTAGAAGCTAAATGCTGGCATCAGGTGTTGTAGTAGGTAAGAGAGATGGAACCATTTTGATACACTCTGTCAGAATAAGTGATAGAATTAGCATCAGGAAGGTCGGTAGGAATATTTCTACTGAGACAAGTCAACCCTGGCCAAAATCATCACAAGAAATTGATGATTTTAGCCAGTTATGCTGAAATATCAAAGCAGCGTAAGCTGCAGCAGTTTCACGTGGGCTTGCTAGGAATTCTACACGACACCAGTGTTAGCAAAACAAGTTCAATTTATGAATCATTCAACGAAAACAAGGATTTTAAAGATTTTAATGAAACAGCTATTATCATATGCTGCATTACAAGACATTTATTGACATTTTTTAGTAATAACTCCTGACTATCTACAGGTTCTGCAATAATTATATCATATAACTAAAAAAAATAAATGCTAAAGCAGAGAGGAATTAAATGGCTAGAGTTCAGATCCATTAAAGGCCTAGGCATCAATTACTCTTAGGGTATGAGCTTCTGAGTAGGTAGCTAGTGCTGTAGTATAGCCTCCCTAAAAAAGTAGGTACTTTAGCTATTTTCAGAGAGGAAGGGACATGTTAGCCTAGTATATCGATAGTGACTTGGAACCCATGCACGAGGGTGTTCAAAGCGAATGGGAATAACAAGTCGGGAAAGACGAGAAAAAACAGATGGAAGAGAGATCAGTAGGAGTATGAAAGAGGAAGAAGGAAGCAAAGTGGGTACGTAAGACAGATGCCACAAAGGCCTAGCTAATGGCTAAGGGTACCTATGCAAGCCCATAGGGGGCCCTGCTCCTCATAACAGGATGGGCAAACATGAACAAACCTTAGCTCAACAATGGCCCATCCTAAGACCCCTAAAGCTTGTCGCACACTGTGTCAGACCGGAACCGCCGCCGAACCTTCCGACGCCTCAGAACAGATCAGAACCGACGCGCTACCCGCACACTGTCCCAGACGCTTCAGACCGGAACCGAA